>VZSV01000119.1:688936-732464 GCA_013398735.1 Nothocercus julius
AAAATCTGCCTCTAGCTCTGGCCAAAATTCCCATCCCTGCTCTGCCCTGCAGATCACTTTCCTGGATGACTCCAGCCTTCACGCTCTTCGCACTATTCCTGCCCATCCCTGGGCACGGAGAGCTGTGTCATCCGTGCGCGCAGCCTGACTCACCGCAGCCTTCCTGCTCCTCTCCCGGTGAGCGTGCCCAGCCTTCCCTCTGGCTAAAGGGCCTCCAGGAGCTGCGCTGAGGCCTGCAGGCAGAGCAGCACGCAGGGGATGAGGACACTTGCCAGGCAGCAAGAGAGGCCTTGGTTTGTTTTCTGGAGAAATACCTGCCCACTGCCAGCACAAGAGCATGCACTTGATCCAGGTCTGCCAGGTCAGCTTCTAGCACCAACTGCTGCCATTTTCCTCCGTCTCCTCCATTCAGCCCTTCTTCCCTCCCTGGCACGCAGCAGCTCAAGAGAGGAAAGTTACTGTGCCCGGGAAGGCCTTGGCACCGCACTAACGTACGCTGACAGCGTGTTTTCTCCCCTGGCGCCCGGCCACACATAAATCCCCTTACTGAGTCACTCCCAGTGAGAAAACCAACGGCGGCGTTCTGCTCTGCTGCAAGAGCAAGCCCGAGAGCGCGAGCAGAGCGGGAGCCGCCTCTCCGAAGGGGCTGCGGATGAACCGATGGCTGGAAGCATCGGAGACCAGGGCCGGGGGTTCCTATAAGCGCACTGCAATAGTGATAAGGAGGGAATAAAAAGGTAGCAAAGGATGCTGGAAAAACACCACTTGGCAGGGCAGGATATCGCACTCTTCCACCAGGGATCAACACAGAAGGCCGAGCCGTGCAGTCCCCATTCCCGCTTTCCATTTCCCTCTCGTTATTTCTATTGCCATAGTGCTTCTCCCAGGCATCAGCGCTGGTTTTGCTCAGCTCTGCACAAACGTGATGGATGCCATCTTGGCAAATGCCAGGCTTGAAACAGCAACCAGCGGAGCAATAAAAGCAGGATTCACCAGAGCTGGAGGTGGAAAGCCAGGCCAGGCAGCTGGGAGCTATAAGAGACCAATATCCTCCGCAGATCAGGCCCAGATGTGGACATGTAACCACGGGCCAGCGCGTTACACAAACACATCATGCGGACGAGCCGTGCCTCGAATGCTTACAGACTAAACAGAGCCAGAGGGAGGGAGGAAGGGACAAGTACAAAACTGCTAGCTAAAGTAAGAAAAGAGCCTCTAGTTTTCTCAAGAGATGAATATCAGAGCCTAGAAATTAATCTAGGTCTCTTGATTACCAGAGAAGAGTTCTATGCACAAAATAGCACTTCTCCTTCCAAGAGTGAGGCTTTACACTTGTGTATATGGCCCACAGTGCTGACTCAGGCAAGTTTTATCTTTGGTGTCCAAAAAAGAAGAGAAAGCTGAGGTCACACAGTTTCAGCAGCTTAGTTCCCCTTAGTTCTTCTAGAGTTATTAAAGGTACTAGTTACTTTCTGCTCAGCCGGAGCAAGCAGAGCAGGAAAAGGCAGTGGCTTGCCCAGCTAAAGGGAACCCATCACCTGCCTTGGGAAAAGCATAATAAAAGTCGGCGGGACTCCGTTCAAGCACTCGAACAACGAAGGCCTCTTGGAAACTTTTAGACGCAGCCTCTAGGATGCGGCTCTGATGGCAGAAACACGGCAGGGCACCCAAGCCGTGGGTCACGGCAAAGCCACCTTACTGCCAGCCAAGTACTAATATATTGCAAGCACTTCTCAACAGCCTTTGGGGCATTTGCAGAATTACCAGTTGGTGATTCCTTCCCGACCTTTCCTCACAGCAAAGACATAAAAAGTAAATATATACCCGCATATCCGATTACGCTTACTGCATTCTTGAAAGCAATCCTGAGCTCAGGGCTGCTAAGAGCCAGGTCAAGGAGCAGATTCCTATTCCCAAAGCCCTCTCTGACCAAGCAACAATTAGCTGCTATGAACAGAGGGTCCTTTGCCCCATCTGTAAACTATTCCTTCCCTCTTCCCCTCCTCCCCAGTCACTTCTAGAAGCCCCAGTTGATCATCTTTCCGGGTGGAGGGGGGGGGGGAAGTCTTCTTCCCCCTCATTTTATCCCTCTATTTCCCAAGTCTCCTTTCCTCCACACTACCACTATTCAAGCAGCGTTGGATGTGTCAGCACTGCCTCATTAACAGAGTTTTGAGAGGACGGGCAGGGGCATTAACACCACAGAGGCATCAAGGACTGCTGCAGCAGCGGGCAAGAGGAACCGATGCCCGAGGCAACGTCGCGGCTTCCCGCCACGCTGCTACCAGCTGCTTGATAAACAGATTGAAGTGCTTGAAACGTGGCTGAACTCGACGTGCGGCGTGCATTCCTTTTCCTATTCTTTCAGATTCTCCGAGTCAAGAGGCATCTTACTTTTATCACCTAAAATACACTCTGAAATTTTGGATTTGTACCGCTGTGGCTGCCCAAAGTTACTGTATGGGAGATGAAGTGCTAGCATAAGGATTACAGCCCTGCAAGGAACAGGCAGATGAATTAACCTATTTCTGTAACTGCACCGTGTTGCATACTACACCCCAGACAATACACAGCCCGCGTGGCCTCCAGGTGATAGACCACAAAGTCCACAGGAACAGGTAAAACTTGGTGGTTTTAGGCAGCTACTTCCAGCCACACAATTTTGAGCACTTTTGCAAAGCAGTAACTGAAGTAATAACAAATATGACAACAGGCACTGGGTGACTTCAAACACCCAGGAACAGCACAGAGGCTTTATCATTTTGTTGCCACTGTGAAATAGGATGCATAAGTAAGGTGAAAATGGGCTTGCATGCACTAAAGGCCAAAACTCGTCAGAACTTTGCATCTCCGAAGGTGAGGACTCATGACGTGCAAAAGCAATTGCACGAGTAGCCAGCCGCAAAGGTGGCAGCCTCCTCTCGTCTCTGACGCTATTTCATGATGAGCACTCCCCTAGAATTCGGCCAGCACTTCAGCAAAGCCTCCACCACAGCCTGAGGGAACATCTGTAGTGAAAAACATCAGAGAGGTGAATTTTCACCACTGGAGGACCTAAAGTGCCTCCCCTTTGCTAGTTTAAAGCAAAGTGGAAGTCCACGTTACAGCCTCTGTGAGGGAAAGCCCGCGCTTGTTAAGACACAGCAATCGCCTCCTCACACTAGCAGCAGCCCCAGGTGCTGATACGAGAGCTCTGCCCTTGAACTCATCCATGCATTACTCATCTCCGAGACTGCTGAAGCTAACAGGTTGCTTAAAATCACTGCCCACATATTACACTCAAAAGGGAGCTTTAAAATGTTTTCTAATTACTTTTCCTTCCACTCCATTGAACATTATTAATCAAGAGTTATTTCCAAAACATGCTGTATTGCAGCAGTGCTGTACTCGACGGGAGATGCACCAACTGGGCTGGCCACCTTCCAGCTCAAATTGTCAGATGACCAAGCTGGTCTTAGAATAAGGTGTGTTTTACGTGCAGAGAATTTATATTTTCTCTTTATTTAAGCAAAAGCCAAAGCAGTGCATGGCTATGCTGAAATCCATTCGCTTAGCCTGTTTTTGCTTTTTGACACTCATTCACTCAAAGAGACAGTGCTAAGAATTTTTTTTTCCATTTGCTCCTTGTTCCATCCACACCATAGTATTATTTCTCCAGGCTCCACACAAAGGCCTGCTCATACCCCTTCCTGAAATTTAAAACTCAGTGCCTGGCTGTGCATGTACTAAGGAATCAGAAATGATTGTGCAGTGCAAGCCTTGGGATGCCGTTACGCAAGGCTCGCATCAGTCCTGGGGAGCGCCTAACATTGCGGAGCACTTGGCAGTTTCTCTCTGCAAAGACTAATCTGGGTTGCTCTTGGTTTTCCTTTCCTTTCCTTTGGGCTCCTCGTCTCTTATATCCCAAGCTCGGTATGTGCATGCGTACACATGCACGCAAACACAGCATGGATAAAATGCCAAACAAGTCTCGATATCTCAAATATAAAGTTGCCTGAAAGTATCACAGCATATGCAAAAGCAAGGGTAGGTCCTACAGAATAAAAATGATTTTAAATTTGTCTGAAGAGTGACCCTTTCCTCTCTGGAAGACCTCTAAGCCTTACAATTCTTTCTGTGACAAGCCTAGAGCAGCAAAGCCTAGCCTGTTTCATAGTTCTCAAGTTCCATTCTATGAAATGCTATTTATTTTTTTTTTAATAAAGCTTTACTGTATATCCCTGATTTACATTAGAATTGTTATGGATATGCAGTGATTATATATATAACTGATCAAAACCATTAATTAAAATATATCTTCAGTAAAAAACTGCCTTTTTTTTTTCTTAGTAGAATGCATCTTACTTTCTAAACCTCCAAATTGCTGTTACTTTAAAAAAATATATATATAAATCTTAAAAATCAACCTGTTTTCAGAAACCTTGAAAAAATTTATGTTAAGAGTAAAAAACAAAGTATGTTGGGGGGGAAAAAAAAAAAGTAATCAATAGTTTTGTTGAGTAACTAACCCACCAAGAAGCAGTTTTGGTTCTAACAAAAACAGGTCCAGGATACTAACTGTGGTCTTAGATCTGGATTCTTCCAGACTTCAGTTTTCCGTACATACCCTCGTGCATTTTCCTGATCGCCAAAATAAGTGAACAGGTCCAGAGCTAGCCAAAAAAAACTCCTACGTTGATGCTGAAGATCATGGACTGTTCTGAGCTGCAGTGTTTGCTCAATCTTATGACTATTTTTCATTGATTTTAGGAGTGTTTTCACACAGCCTCTCCTCCTAGGCGTGTTCAAACAAGCAGCAGCGCGTGGTGCCAGAAGTGAACAGAAACATGTTCTATAGACAAGTAAACAAAATCCCCAATAGCTTTAGCTACCCACACCAAGCCAGGATTTCGAACAAGTCACTTCAAATTATACTCCAGCCTTTGGACACGGAGCAGAGTCAGCTGAGAGCTCTTAGCCCACGTTTTGTTTTTCTTTATTGTTTTGTTTCTTAAGCTATTGGCTGGACCCACTCCCTGAAGATGCCGTCTATTCATTCTGCTCCAACTTAAAGACTCAAACTTGACTTGGTTTCAGCAAGAGCTGTGTGGCATATAACGTGGTTATGATTTAGCCGGAAAACATGGAGAGCCATCCCTACCACGCACGGCTTGGGGCTGCAGGCTTGACCGCCTGGCCTTTAGATCAGCCTATTTAAACTGGATTGGATGGGCCTTAATTAAACACGCGCTTGGTTGGACGGTCCTGTTGCTGTAGATGAATTGGGAATCGCAGCCCTAGCAGCGGGGCCTGGCCCAGATGCACTGCAGTCAGGCTAAAAAAGAAAACGAAGGAGGAGAAGCAGCAGCCAAGGTTATACTTCTCCATAAATCTGCTGGCAGTGGCACGGAGTGACATATCACCTCCTTTCTCGTGGAGCTGGAGCCAAGCCGCAGGAAGCGGCCGTGGCGGCAGGGGGGCAGCTGGCTCCTGCTGCCATGTTTATGCATCTCGGTGACATTCCAGCCGTAAATTCCCTGTCGTGTGACAGCATTGGCAGGAGGGAGCGGAGCAGCCCACACATGGCTCCAACTGGGATCACAGCTCTGACGAAGGGACCTGAAAATAACAGCTAGCCGGCTCTGCCCCCGAGGTACGGCGTTGTCCCCCGTCCCTTCAGATGCTTCCAGTACTAACTAGCAACTCTTCCAAGAGAAGTTGCACAACGTGACTTGGGGCGACCTGTTTTCCATCACTGGCATTTTTTCTCCCCTTTTGCTGGCTTTAGAATGGTCTTTTTGCTCTTAAAATTTGTTTTCCTAACACTGGATTCGCAGGGTGCATGATGTCGCTCCATCAGAGTCCATCGTCTTGTGCATCACCAACCCTTCAGAGAACCCGAGGTGCACACAGACCCTAGGGCACTGCCCCACAGGAGCGTCACCCTAGGCTGGCCATCCATACCGGATCACCATGAGAGCTGACAGGAGCCTTCATTTCGCTGCCAGCCAGCCCAGCTAATGATCTAACTCTGCCCTGCCTATTGCAACCGTGGGCTCCCCAAGGCCGAGGCGTCTCGGCGTTGCTGCTGAATCCATGCTAGAGCTGCGGTTACAATGCTCAGCTCCACAGAAGAATGTGGAGCTACAATGACCTATAGCTAATTCTCATCACACAACTTGGCAGCACTGTGATAGGCTACTGTAGACACCTCCCTACTGCTTCTGTCAAAATTACTGCTAGCAGAAACTTGGGATAGTCTGTATTTCATGTTGAAAAGCAAAGAAAACAAGCTCGGGCAAACTGATAGGCACTTTCTCCCCTTTTCTCCTCTCATTCTTTTCTTTCTCTATGCTCCCTTCTCCCTCCAGCGGGAATATTTAGTCTGTTTTGACACCAACTTGCATCAAGTGCCAGGAGGTATCTGACAGCATTTTGTTAGTGACAGACAGCACATCCCTCTCAGCCTGTCCCGATTCTGCAAAACACAACTCTCTGCACTCGAAACCAACCACAGTTTCAGCATTTAGAGCCCAAATGCAGCGTGAGAGCTCAACATTAGCATCTTCTGCTGTGTCTGGTTTTGGCATCTCCTCACTTTTAAGGATTCAACACTGTTGACATAATAAAATGATGCCAGCCTAGCGTTGAGGTTGGAGATGTTGTTTACCCTGAGAAAAGGAATTGCCCAGTAATGGAAGTTCTACCACAAATAATTGTGACCTTCATTTTAAACCAGAGATGCGCTTCGAATTCCCTATTACAGACTAGGCTTGGATAGATTTAGTTACATGACAGCAAATAGACTCCTTACGCTGCGTGCTCGTCCCACTTCCACCAGGCCATGGTTTGGAGAGGGCTCTACTGGATTCAGGCTCCTCCAAGCAGCACGAAAGAGCGACAGGAGCAACCACCACAAGGAAGGGAGTGGGTGAGACAGAACCATTGCCGATGCTTGAGAAGCCCTGGGAATCATTAAAGGAAGACAGAGATGACTGGAAAATGAAAAGTCACTGAAAAATAGTATTTCAGCAACCTTTCCCTCCCCCCACAGTTTCTCTGACATTTTCCAAAGAGCACCAAAACACATTATATCACTTCTAAAGATATTACTGTTTCTAATGGTTTCTTTATGGTCAAAATCAGCAACTTATTTGCTTCCTTCCTGAAGTGTTTTCACTCCATCACTACATTGACTACATTGAGTTTTCAGATGACCTGGCTTATTATTTTGGAGCTGGTCTAGGGTGCACAGCATTTTGTTGAGCAGCAGTTACCGCACACAGAGGTTTATTATTGTATTGAGCACAGAGGTGCTCGTAAGGACTTGCTTTAGAAAAAGTAGGTAGATTTTTATAGGGGCACAGAAGAGCTCAGAGGTGCAAAGTCAACCACCTTAAGAGTGGTTTGAATAGGAGCACTTACTCATTTATTTCGGTAAGGCCAACAGTGGCACTTACATACAAACCAACACATGGCAGGCAAAAAAAGAAAGAAAAAGAAAAAAAAAAAAAACTATTTGGAACCTGACTGACCAAGTCTCTAAATAAAAGTGATATGGCAAATTGAAATGGCAGATCTGAGGCCTTCGTAAACAACAATGACATTTTAGCCTTTCTTCTCTCTACCTATGAACTTTCCTCCATCTGGCTAAAAGCCCAAATTTTACTCCGGTTTAATGGTACTACACAGAGCAGTAGAGCTGCATAGTATTTACATTTCAACCTTGCAAAGACTTACAGACTGTTTCAGTTTCCCCTGAAAATGATCACAGAAGGGCTAATAGCTGCATTTTCATTCCAATGGCAAAACTGAAAAAAAAAAAAATCTAGAAAATTCAGTTTTATGTTTACCCAGGAGGGACTAAAAAAAAGTTTTATGACTTCTTTAAAAAAAGTGAAATTTGACTCCCACCAGTTCACTTTGCAGGCTGTTTTACCATATTGAAAACCTCTGAAATGGGGGATAGCAAAGTCCAGGGAAGGAAGTTGTTTCTCAATTCTAAATTGAGATTAACATCACTAAATTTCAAAAATGTCAAGATGTTTCGATATCTCTCTAAATTGTTTTCTAAAAACACTGAAGCAGAACATTCAGACATTTTTGTCTTTTCAGCAGAAACAACATAAACAAGCTAAAAACTTGATGTTTTAGGGACAAGTAATGGAAAAAGAGGTGAACAGAGAGTTTACTATTCACTGGCAGACTCTGCCCTCCCTTCCAGCCAGATACTGGTGCTCACCCTATAAGCATGTGTTATACCTTTACAGGTCTGGAGCCTAAGGACTTACAGAATTAAGCCATATGGGAAACCAATTTGTAGATTAATTATTATTGCCAGAGAACCCAAGCATCTCGCAGTACAGGCATTCCCAGATAATTAACTGTTATTGCATCCCTGGTGCCATTTGAGATGTCAGTGAAAAAATAAATCCCATCTTGATGAAAGATAAAGCAGTGTGGTTTCTCCTCATGAGCTTCATGCAAATAAAAGCAGAAAACAAATTTTTCACACATGAACTATTTGAAAGCGTCTATTCTCACAGTGAAAATGGTGCCATTCTGTAGGCAACAAATGCCCAAGGTTTTCTGCAATCTATCATTTTCCCCTTGTAAAGATATTACATTCAACAACCAAATCAGCAACTTTCTAACATTACAACTTCGCAGTTCTCCACAGCAGAAACCTGCAGATCAGAGGTCCAAACAGACCATACACGCCATCTGCTACATACAGTTGATAAAACATTTTTAATTCATTTAATTAGTGATGCATGCTACTTTATCCAACTTGCACACAAGCCCTGGTAACTCAAAGTGCAAAGTAAGCACATTTCACCAAATCCACATCATGCTCTTACTTGCAAAGAGAGGAGTATTTCAGGAAGTTTGTATGGACATGGGTAGAAGGGGATGAGTTGTGGAACCTACTCTGAGTCTCCCTCTCCCACCTTTACCACCATCTCTCTATTACAAACTGATCTGAACATGCCCACCTACCTACAGGCACTGCTCACTGCTAATTTGCTTCCCCAAATAAGGTAGGGGTCCTCCACCTGTGTCTGGGGACTTGGGTATTATATTTGGCTTCAGCTGTTTTACTTATTTCACTCCCCTGGAAGTGGACACGAAGCAACTCAGCCAAGCCATAGGGCTTCTCCCCACGGTCCAGGCAATGCTGCGCTCTCAAGAGGCATAAGAATAGCAACACTGGAGCCTGACTATTTCTTTCTACAGAAATAACTACAGCAAAGGAAGCAACTCTAGCCTTCTGCCACAGCAGCACTTTAGCCCTTAAGGTTTCCCTCAGACCCAGCCGTCCTGCGGAGGCTGCCAGTAAGGACGACAACCAGGGGCAGTTGTGATGGATCTGCAGTGCTGATATACGACCCCACGGGAACTGCGTGGGGCCTAATATTTCTATTTCCATAGGCCACTAAGCAGCTGTCAGAGACTGTTGACGTGTAATTCCCCCTGTCCCGTGCTAATTCTGAGTCAGTGGCAAGACTGGAAAGGCTCTGGGCACCCGTAATGCTCCAGGTCTGAAGAACAAGGACTGTCTAAGCCCTGCTACTGTCTGTTCAATAGCCAAAAGCATTTTATAGCCAAAGATAAAGACACCTCTCCAGTTTCCAGCGATCTCCAGCCTCATGGGCAGGCAGTCTGCACTGCCTTCATTCTATACCATGAAAAAGGAACTCATTGCATTTTTGGAGAGATGTTGGAGAGATGCAGCAGCTGCCCTTGCCTCCCCACCCCCCAAAAAAAAAAAAAAAACCTAACTGGAAACCTCCATTTCTGGCAGATGGCCCCCTTATCAACAGCATGTTCAGATGGCTTTCCATCCTTTGGATATCAGCTTGTCCCTGACAATTTCCTGTCAGGTTGGATGGCACTATCATTTTGGTGCTTGTATTCATAACTGAAGAGGAAAACAGCTGCAGTCGTTTCGTACAGATAAAATGCCAACTGGAACGTGGGTTTCAGTAGCACTTTTTTCTCAGCAAAGTTCAAGTAGACACTGTCGGACTGAGGTTGCAGCACCTGCAGTAATGAACTCGCTCCATCTCCCTGATCCCTTTACGCTTAGCCCTCTCCTCATTTCGTGTTTTCCTCCTCTCCTCCATCCCACCCATCCCCATCTTTACCATAGGTACAGATGATATGAGGGTATTATGAACATGTGTCTATCTACGGCACAGGTGAAGTAAGAGGCCAGCTCTCAGAGCACGCTAAGACTGGCATTTGCAAACCCAAACCCACTTTACAACCTTTGCTTTTAAACTACTGTCTAACCCTGCCATGTTCCCTTTATTTCTTCTCTCCCTGCCTGGGTCACACTGATCAGGTGTCCCCATGCAGGTGGATATGCCAAGGGCTGGGAGTCTGCTCTGCACTTTTGATTTACACCTTGTAAAACGCAGTGCGTGGAGTTGCATGCGAGACCCTGTAAACAAGCAGAGGGCCAGTTGCTTTATACAGCATGGAAAGTTTCTATTTCTTGAAATAGACAGGTCAGCTTGGAAGAAAGTCAACCGTCAAGGTCTTTCTCCCTCTTTGGGGCTCATGTGAAACACGGAGTGGCTCAGATGGTGCTGCCCAGGAGTTAGCAAAGCCAAACACATCAACAGCCTGGTGCCAGGCAGCCTCAGCCGCAGCGGCGTTTCCATTTCTTGACTGGCCGGGCGCTCCGAGGGGGGGCCGTGTCGTCAGAGCGCTACTATTTCCTCATCTGAGAGAGTCAGCAGTTTGGAGATTTCTGCTAACGAGAAGCACAGCTGGGACTGGCAAGCAGCAGTTGTCCCGGGGTTAATATTCGTCTGCGCGGCTCTCCAGAGAAACTTGGGAGCCCAGGGAGAGCAAACCTGAGGAGCGTTTCAGAATTAGATCCGACGGCCCCGTGCCAGCTCCCCAGCCCTGGGCGCCTGGAGGAGAGGCTCCGATACAACTTTCACACCCGAGAGCCAGGTCCAGCGCCAGGCAGGATGACACGAACAGCTCATTTCTCCCTGCTTGCCTCTGACACCAGCAGAGAGAACTTGCTGCTTCGTTTCCCCCCTCCTCACGGCAGTGCCCTGATTTCCTTCCGCCTGGTCCCCCTGCCTGAGCGAGCCCCGAGCTGTGGCTCAAGGGGATGACCCTTCTGAAGAACAGCCAGATGCTTCAGCTGTTTCCACTCTGCCTGGCATAAGGTGACTGTGCAAGGCAGCTGGCTGAGCTCTATCAGGTCTTCCACAGCCAGAGTCCTGCCCCTCAAAAACACCCACCTAATTTTGGAAACACCAGTCCTAACTTTGGTGCTCCTGATGAGAAGCAGAAAAACACACTCAGCTTAATCCCAGCTGCAGAAAAGGATCCAGAGAAAGAGAGATGCCCAAATAGGAAAAAAATACTAGCTCCTGCTCACTTAAAAACATTTCATGTAGTTGTCATGGGAGACAGAAGTCGCTTGCCAAACATATTGTCTTGGCATCATTATTTCTCTCTCTGCCTCCCTCTGAATCAGGCCATAAGGGAGGAACGGAGCCAGACAGGACTTCTACACATCTTGGCTCGATATACTGCAAATGTAAGCTGTCAGGCAGCACTGTAGCAGCAGAAACGTGTTACTGAGTTGTATAGGAATATTAATAAGCAATATATGAGCAAGAACATCTGTCACAGAGAATCCTACAGAACTACAAAACTAACAGGAAAAGGCTAACAAGAAAATAATCTGCTGTTCCGGACTGTACCCCCTTACTCTGAAGGGAACAAAGTCACCCCACACCAAAAGCTTCGAGGCCAGAGCGTTCATCTGAAGCGAGCGGTCAGGAGGAGACGTGCACAGGGGGTTCAGCTCTGCTCCCACTGCCATCAGCCCTGAGACACAGGGGGATTGCAGGGGCAAGAGGAATCACACCAACGCAGCACTCCTCAAACAGGCACCTTCAGCTCCCAGGCCAGAAGCAACCTCAAAACAGCACAAAGCTCCTCAAAACCCGCACGCCGTTTCCACGCCACAGGATAGCTCCACCACGGTCACACTTTACCAGCACCTCTCTGCTTGGCCTTGGAGCTTTGCCGCTCTGGAGGCCTTGTGTGCTCCATGCAATCTATTGCCGCTCTTCACGGCCTTAAAGTCCCATCAAAATCCTTCTTCCAGCAGTCTGATTAATCCCATTCCTTCTTGCCCAGTCTACCACAAATATAGAAAACTTTGTTCCTGTTCTTTTTGCAAGGAACTTTTTACTATCTGATGGCTGCAAAGGCTGTTATCACTTGTCACTCTCATGCTTAACTCTAGGAATGCTGCAGTTTTACACTAAAATGCTCCAGAAAGCAAGCAAATACAAACAGCAATGAACTCAAACCCAACCTTGGCACCACATCACCTTTGACTCTCTAGGAGGAGCCGCAATAGCAGGGGACAGCTCTTGGAGACGTGACCAAGGGCAGGTACTGCTTCCCAGGCCACACAGTCAGTTCTCAGGCCCTGGTTAATCTCTGATGTTCTTTTCCCTTATAAGAGGGCTCATGGTTGTCTCTTTGCTTTAAAAACAACCAAACAAAAAGAAAGCCCCATACATTCCCAATATCACTCACCCTTCACAATGCAGCCACCTCACACTTCTTTACTGATAGTTCCATCTTCAAGCCAAAGCCACAGATGAAAATTTCACAGCCTTGACTGGAGGAACTGAGGCGTCTCTGGGCACAGCCGTTCACAGCTGCACCTCATTAGGCTAACGAGGCTGCCAAGGTGCCTCTCTCCTGGGCTGATTAGCTGTGCTCAGCCCCCTCCCCAGAGGTGCTGTGGTGCTTACAGAAGTGTAGATCACTGTATCTCCGCAGCCCCAAGTTAACTATTTTGTGGGGCTTTGTGGTTTAAAATTAGAGCTGAGACCAGAAGGAACTTGTATGCAATTTCCAGTTTGATTGGGAATCTTCTAATGGAAAAGCATTTCTCACCCTTGAAGTAAGGGTCAGGAAGGGTTAGAAGGCTTTAAATAAGCATCACTTGTGAGCCTTAATTCAAATTTGTTGTTTGGCTTTTTGGCCTTTTCTCTAATTAGTATTCTCTCTTACAGGCATGTCTATGAGGACATGTGTTCTGCCACTGAAAGTAGTTACTTGTTTGTAGTTTGAGCAGAGAAATCCAGAGGGCCTGCCCTGTATTAGCTAGGGAAAAGTCAGGAGGAAGCTCCTGGTTTCTGTGTTCTCCTCCGTGTTATGGTAAGGCATCATTTTGATGTCACTGGGAAGTTCAGTTAACATCTCTGTGCTTTCTTCTCCTGACAATCTCCATCTTCTCCACGCTGACGATAAGGTCATTGCATTCACTTACCTGTCGCAGCAGGGGGTGGAGGAGGAATCACTTTTGCACAGTTTTGTAAACCTATGTTTTTAAGAACTATGTGCTGGCTCCAAAGTAAGAAGCTGTAAGTCATTCAACACCCTACAACTAGAAAATTAGATTCTATTGACATCCCTGGGAATGCTCTGGCTGGCTTGAAGCTGTTTTTATTTACGTATCACCGTAAGCGTGTCTTGTAGCCAGCATTGTTTTGTGGCCAATACTATTGCTATAGCTCTATAAATCTGCAGACACTCTGTAGTAGCCAAAAAAATGCAGAGTCCCCGGCTCTGTTTCCAGTTCAGCAACACATGTTGGAGCGATCCAGCTAGACAGATGTGGAATCCTGAACACCTGACAAAGCCGCTTGGTGACCAGAGAGGGACTTGTGCATCTCTCAGAACCTAAATGATTTTTCTGCTCATGTGATACTGCAAATGACTGAAAAATAAACAGGAGACACAGCACATGAGTATCATTAGGGCCTACACCCACAGGAGGTGTAGCTGGCAGTCACTGGGGTGTGTGTATGTTCTCAGTCTTTCTCTCCTTTCCTGCCAGGATCAGCTACCAGTCTTACTTTCCTTTATATGAATTGGGTAGCAGCATGCTGGAAGACTGGCTACTGCAGAAAAAGCAGCCACTATAAAGAAAGGAATAGGAGTCAATCCAAGCTGATGGGGTCAGAGAGGGTTTAGCAGTGCTGCAAGAATCACCATCCCATCTTTGCAACAACTGCAGCAGAGACCTGGGAACTCCAGGGATGCTCTTTCTTGGCATCCTCCCACGTTTTCTGCTGGCTGCTCCATTCCCACTTGGTGTGAACGAGAGAAACTCTGGCCTCAGATGCTGTCCTGACTCTTTGCAAAACCCCACAGTCTGGCAAGAAGGGAGGTGTTTTAACAAGAGGAATTCAAATTTATTCAGTGCAATTCAGCGTGCTGGGGAGGAGAGCTCTTGCAGAGCAGGTGGGAGCGCTACAGGGGTAGGATACCTACAGTAGCTCTGCAGTGCTAATTAGCAAGATGCCAGAAATCATAATGTGACGCCTCAAAGACAAGGCCCCTCTGCCAACCAGCAACTGCAGCCATTCTACAACCTGCTGCCGGCCAGTGCCAGCAGTGCTACCAGGTGAGCAAGTCTGCACTGGTTGTAACTTGTGGCTGCTCTGCCTTCTCTGCCGCACCATCGACTGGGCAGGACAGTGTTCCTCGGGCATTAATGGTCTGCCGGGCACTGCAGTCCAATCCTTAATGCTGCTGCCTGCTTGGGAAGATGGAAAAGAAGAGGATTAAGAGTTACTGGCGCTGTACTGACACCAACTCTCCACGCCATGTGCTGTAGCCATGGGATTTTGCCCTTAGGTTGGCTCCTAAATGAGTGCTCAGCTGGAGTGGGCTACTGTCTGGCCTTGCAGCTCACAGTGCGGGAGGAAATCTGAAGAAAACGGCTCTTCCACTGCTGAGATGGGGACTGGGGGTTGTTATTATTTATATTGTGGTGCTGCCTAATATGTGCTGGACCCTTTCCAAAGAGGGAGAGAAACACAGGCCCTGCCCTGGAGTGCCGTGTATAATTGAAAGAGTAGTCAGTGCATTATCCAAGCAGCAGCCTCTATGAACAAGCCATTCCTTCCATTCAGAGAATTGTTTGAGGCTGAAGGGAGTGCTGGGGATCATGCAGACCACCCCAGCTACTGCCATGGAGTGGGATTTATTTAATCTTCCCAGAGCGACAGCTAGAAGCTTAAAAGTGATTCCACAATGTCCCCTGACAGTTCATTCCAATTGCTGTAACTCTTCTTGGAATTATAAAGTTTTTTCCTAATATTTATACTAAATGTTCCCTGCTGCAGCCTCAAGCCATAACAGCATTTTCTGTCATCTTACTAATGAGAATACTTGATGTGTGCTCTCCCTCAGAACATCCCTGAATGTATTTGAGCACAGCCAGCCTGTCTCCTCCGTGGTACAAACCAGCCCAGGGCTCCCAGCATTTCCTCACAGGCCACTTGCGTGGGTCAGTGCACAGCTCCAGTCACTTTGCCTGTCTTCATCTCAGCTTGTACCAATGAACATTAAATACAGGAATCTCTTTTTCTGCCTTTCTTAATACGTACCGCATGACAGTGTTCTCAACGCCTCCAGCATTTGGGCCCCCTGAGCTCTTTGCAAACCATCATTTATGAAGCTTCACAGCCACTGACACAATGTAGGACTCTTCAGTTATGGTCAAACTCTTGTGTTAGAGAAGCAGAGAGATGAAGTGGAGTTTCAGAAGGTGCTTCAGCAGAACCAAGACTGCAATCCAGAAATGCTACATATGGACCTCTAGGCAACATCCTACCACGCTGGTCTCACACTTGTATCTACGAAGGGCTGGGACAACATGCTAAGGTGACATCCTGCTTGCATGTTCCTGGCAAATCAAATTGTTAGGCAAAGCTAAATACTCTCTGATGGATATTTATGGGGTTATTCATGAACTGGGGAAAGGTATTTTCTTTTAAAGTCTCTCATAGATAACTGGTAAAAGCTTATATGTTGTGGTCTCAGCTGTAAAAAGAAGATAAATTATTTGTTGCAAATCTCCCGAGCAAAACTTTTCAAAACCATGTTCTAATCTTCGGTGCCACATCTGAAGTCCCTGAAAAAGGAATTGGATTTCTGTGAACACTGCGTAGCTTCACAAGGTCTTTTATTAGTTTCTCTACGATCATAACCCCCTCTGAAAATGTTGGCCATCATTAGCAAGCAGCTGGTTAAAGAACAGAATGGGGGCCTGAGTCCTCTGTTCTGGACAGAGCCACATAATTGTGATTTCACCAAGAGCAGTCATGAAGGGCACAGACTATGTGGGTGAAACCAAGACTGCACTTACTGATGATTTATCTCAATAGAGATAAATCTGTGAGGAAAGAAAAAAAAAAAAAAAGAAAGGAGAGGAAAAGAGAGAAAAGGAAGAGAGTAGCCAGGATACAAACGCAAGATCTTTAAATAAAGATGTTTTGCAGGGTTTGCTTTGAGGAATCGGGTGGTCTTCCTTAATCCTGACTCAGTGATTGCAAGAATCTACCTCACTCAAGTGGAAAGAACTGTATTGCATGACGCCTGTCTCTTGAATTGCTCTCTGAAGTGCCTGCATGGGCTTCAGCAATGTTTTTAAACCCTTCTGGATTCTTCAGTAGCTCCATCCTTTCTTTGCAGATACTGCGTGAGCAGAACTCCAGAAGGAGGGAATTTCAGCTGGTCCAAAAGCAGCATGGCAGGACTCTGGTCATGGGGTCGCACAATCGGTGGAGCTAAGAGGGGCCATCCAGTTTGGAAAAGGAAGCGTTGATGGGGTCTGGGCAGCCCCAGGACCAAGCGGTTCCAGCTGCTTTGCCATCATTTGCTTGGGGTTAAAGCTGACGACTGCAAAAAACATTCCACGAACTTGCTGTTCTTTGCAGGGTTTGACATTCAGACTCCTGGATTTGGCTGGACTCAAAGGAAATCACAGGCTATATTTCCAGCATGGGGGGGTGACATAAAAAGCCACAGCCAGAACAGCTGCTTCCTTCATCCTCCCTGACCCCTCGGGTGGAGACCACAGCAAGTTGTTTCCCCTGTTATGTTCACCAGCTTGAAGGGCAGCCCTCACACATGCTATTAATTCTTAATGAGAAGGAGGACCTCAGGTAAAGCTGGTGGAAATCCAATTTTTTAAGCGAGGTTTCAGCAGCTGTTTTCATTCTGCACAAGAATGAAACCAAGATGTGAAAATCCTCCCTGGAAAATGAGTTTATCCCTCACTGAGAAGAGACCCTATCCCAGCTGAGAGCCATCCCTGTTGGGTAGAGAGACCCGAGCTGTTGGAGCTCTTCCAAATCCAGCTGCAATCCTTTCAGTTTCCTGCAAGGAAGACAACCCAGTGGTTCAGAGTAAGGAACCCTCACCCAGCTGCAGTATCCAAGGCTGGGGGCTCTTTCTTTCTCCCCTCCTCGGCAGCCTGAGGATGAGAAACTTTCCCAAAGAAACGTTGGCTGAAACTCCTCCGGGAGCGCTGGTGGAGGAATGCTAACAAACAGTTAATGCGTGATGGGCAGAGCTGGGAAATGGGCACTGAGATGTTGGGATGGGAGCATGCCTAGAAATAGCACTAGGTAGTGAGGGTTCTTTAAGAGCAAATGGGAAAGCACTTAATGAGTTTTAACTGCTTCCTTAGTGGGTTATTGGAGAGCACAAGTTGGAATGTGATAGGAATGAAACCCGCACTCCCAGTGTCCCAGGGCTCTAATTTCCAAATTGTCATTTCTCTCAAATACATTGCATGTGACTCATATCTACATTAGAAGTGAACCAACATACCCAAGGAAATGGAAGAACGCTAGGTCCCTCTGCGACCTAAAGTTACTCAGAATTTCTGTCTCCCCAGGAGGGGAGGCAAGGACAGGCCAGACAGACAGAGTCCTCAGACATCGCTGAATCCAGTCTCATGCTACACAGGCAGCCACCAGAGAAAATCTTTTCATGCAATGGTCGAATATCATCTCTGAAATAGTTCATGTGCTTCTACTAAACAGTCACTCCAGAACTGAACTCTCTGAAAACAAAAAAGCTTTTCTAATTTCCAGCCTAAACATATCTCAGTAGAATATAACTATATTCTTGGCCAATTCATACCTTTTTTTTTTTCTACCGAAGTTACTCTTCAGCGTAAATAGTTTTTAACACCCTGGTTCTGCATTTCCAGAATAATCGTATCCCCTCTTGGCCTCATCTTCTCAGGCACAGTAAGAAAAAGTTCCTTCAAATTTTTCTTTAATTATAACTTTTCTATTGGGATCAACCATTTCATTCCCATTTGATTTCCCGTTTCTTCATTGACAATTCCTTCCATTCACAAAACTATTAAGACAGGTATCAAGCCTTTCTTTGAAGAATTGTACTGGCAACATCACTACAGCTTTTTTCAACGTTTCCTTCCATCCTCTCCCCTTTAGCCTGCTCCTTTTCCACTTTTTTTTTATTTGTGTAGTAACCTCCAATTTCACCAGTTCAGCTAGTCATTACCCATCACAGCTTTGTATCCCCTTAGTTTTGCTGAAGTTCACATAGACAGATACGCCACATCTCCATGGTCTGTATCGGTTACCTTTTCAAAGAAAACTGTGAGATCCATCAGGCATGGTTTACCCTTCCTAAACACTTGTTGTATTTTACCTCATTTGCCATTACTTCCTTGTCTTTATGTATTGTTTCCTTCAAAAATTTCCTCCAAAAATTGTTCCTGACAAAAATTGTCCTGCATCCTATTGAGTTTTACACACAATTTTACAGTTTTCCAGATTGCTTCTTGCCTCCATCTTAAATATAGGCACTACACTTTATGTTCTTTAATGGCATACTACTGCCTTTGACTTGATGGTTTAATTAAAACTACTTTCTAACACACTTGCAGTTTCATGTGCCAGGTCTTTCAGAACTGGAGGGTAGGGATTATTTAGCTTACGTTTTCCTTCTACTTCAAGTGTGGCCATTCCATCAGCCACACTGCATTTTTCACCACATGCAGTATTTTCAGAAGGAAGCTATTTAATTTTTGTGTCATCTCAGGATGTTCTATTGACATCATGCATTAAGCAGATTGTATCAATTTGCTGCATCAAATCATTGTCATTAGGCCTTCAATTCTGATACCTCATCTGCCCTCCTTATTGTTTTCTTCTTCTCCCTACCTTTAAAATAAGACGTGGGAAAAAATATTCGATGTCTCTAACAAACTGCCTTTGCTGTTTGCTGGCTCAGACATGCTTATCTCACCCAAAACAACTTATATGAGTGTGGAGTAATTCCTGCAGCAAAGAGGGGAACCCAAATTCTACTGTCTGCTCGGATGTCAGAAAGCAAAGAAAGATACCGGCTACTGGTAGTGCCTTCCCAGACACTTCTGAACTGTCTATAGGCAGTTCATTTTTAGCTCTATAAGTTGAGACCAGTGTTATATTAGATGACTATTGGGTTTCAGCTCTAAAGGTGTCCATAAAGGGTCCTGAAGTGAGACATGTAAATCATACAGATTAGTTCAATCTCCGTGTTTTAATTCCAGCTACACGATCTTTGAGAACACCCTGTCCTTTTCCCTACTTAGAAACCTTATTAGTAAGTGGCCTCTGCTCAGTTCAGATGGGTTTGTTGCCAGATGTATCTACAGGCAAGACTGCTTGTTAGCCTCATTCTAATAATAAATATGACCACTGCTTTCACAATACCTTTCAGCATGGGAATTGAAAGTTTTTTAAATACGTTGAACATTTTAACAGAAAGAAAGAGTAAATTTGTTTCCACCTTGCAAGAGCAGGTAAAAATTAACCCTTGGAAAAAAACCCTTGGAAAAAATAACCCTTGGAAAAATATAACAGGTTGGCTTTGTCTTTTCAACAGGTGACAATCTGCAACATCTAATGTGACAAATCCAATCTTTAATTTTATTTTTTTGAAGTGAATAATGCTCCTGAGACCTTCTTTAGCTAGCAAGGGTGGCTCCCAGATAACAGATAATAGCAAGCAGGTAACAGCAGTAATTGAAATCGTATCTCCACCAAAGAATAAGAAAGATTCCGCTTTCACTCTGTGTATAGTAGTTTTGTTGTTGTCCTGCTAGGTTTTACTTAGTCTATAGTGAACCCATCAAAATGGTGTTTGTTGCCCAGGAGCTTCAGGAAAGAACAAGCGTGAGCCCCAGTTCCGCATGGCAGAACTGCCTGGGAGCTGCAGACCCCTGGTGCCTTCCTGACCTCCTGCCAATCATGATAGAAGCCAGGCACAGATCCAGGGGAATTTTGCCTGTATTTCAATGGGAACTTATTCATTTAGATGAAACAGTGTTTGTTTGTTTTCCATTAATCATCACTTTCTGATGAAGAGAGCATTTTGTCAGAAAATTCCCAGCAAACTCTACCCATGATTCACTTTCTGGATCTCAGCATTGAAACACAAAATCAGCTCGGATCCCCTCTCGCACCTCTGCACACAAAGCTCTTTAATAACTTTTGTCTCTGCATTTGGCACCCTCAGGGCACACTGACCTTTGCTGCAGTTCAGTGGGACTGCAGAGCAGAGCAGCCCCGGAGAGGAGGCTTGCTCTTGAAAATACAGCTGTGGTTTTGCTTCTCTCTCTTATTCTCCCTCTTTTGCTTCTTCGTCATATATCTCCACATCCCACAAAACTCCAAAACACCATTTACTCTTTCCTCTCCCTCCAGTTTGTTTTCCAATCCTAGAAATACGCTGTTCTACTCTTGAGTTAGGGCTCAGAGAGCTCTGAAGTTCACAAGTGTTGGCAGCTGCCAGTGCTTTGTCACAAGATCCTAATACTTATTCTTTGTCATACAGCTCCAGCACGCAGAGCCATTTGATAAACATAAATTTTCACTTTCTCTTACATTTATCCCACCATGGTAGCAGAAGGAGACAGTTTAATTTAACAGCAAGATGGAGAGAAAACAAAAGATTCCAGGTCTTATTCTCCTATTGTAAAGAAGTGAGGTTTTCAAAGGCTCTCAAAAATAGCAAGTTCTTGCACACTTTGTGCAAATAAGCAGACGGTGAGGGAGAGAGACCCTGTTAGTTTGCTCTGAGAGGAAGGCTGTGGCAGGTTTCAAATGGTATTAGACATTGGAGAGTCCACACAGGCCCTCACCCGCACATGTAACTGCACCAGGCTCCATTAGCTCTTTTGCTTTTACATTTTGTTATTTTGAACTCAGTTCTCGCACATCAAGGAAGGCAGAGTCTCAATTTTTTAAACTGTAGTAAAGAAGGTGAGGGCTCTCCTTCTTTTTACAATGGCAAATCCCTGGATTTTTTAATAAGCAAAGCTTATTAAAAACTATTTATAAGACATTTAACGAAGGTTAACAAAACAAAAGATACTTAAAAACCCTTTAAAAATCAAAACCTGTAAAGTTTGTGCTTCCTTTCACTCTACAGGAGAGAAAGAAAAAGTCTGGAACTATTTTTTTTTTTCTTTAACATCAACCTATGGAAATACACAGCCAGCCCCATAACACTACTCAGCACAGACCCATTGCTTTGCACTAGGCAAAAAAAAATGTGTGTTGTGTATTTTGCTCTTTGTGAGAAAATACTACAGGATAAAACGTGCTGTTGCTCTTCACTTCTTGCATTAATCCTCTCAGGCTGCAGAGTTATCATTGCCATTCATACAAAATGACAACAACCCCAGCCATCTGCTAACTGAGCCCAGGCTGCTCTGAAATCCACTGGTTCTCTCAGCTTTAAGAGAAGGGGCAATATTGGTTCAAAGCAAACAGGCCCTTATGCAACCTCAGTCCCCTCCCTGGGAATGCTGGAACCTTTAATCATTTAAGGAGGGGGGAGATGCACCAAGGCTGGGGAGCCCCTGCTGTCCATATTATTCCTCTTACATAACATTCTGCTTTATTTGCTGATTGAGTGTTATTTATTTATTTATTTGTTTATTTATTTATTTTTAAATGAACCGGTCTCTCCGATGCCAAAAGGGCTTAGCGGTAAATTGCAACCTTCCCCAAAGGAAAGCAAACCTCATCTGCAAGCTAAAATCAACCACCACCACAGACAGATTCGCCTCTGTAAGGAAACAAAACAAGAAATAATCCAGTACAGAAGGTATGGCCAGCAATGGGCACCTTGCTGGCCCAAAAATATAGGGCTATCGTGGATGCAGGGAGAGACTGGTCTCTCCCTCACAGAATATGTGCAGCGACAACCTGTGCTTGAATGACCTGTTAAGTATTTTCTTTGCCCTCCTGCAGGGAATATGTTTTATTGATAAGGCCTCTCCTAGGCTTCTGATCACCCCCTGCGGGTGCTGCGAGACTGGAAGCTGGTCAGCTTGACATCATGTCTGGACAGTTTCTTTTGCTGGCAAACGCTCAGCACACCTGAGGACACACGGATGAGCCCAGTGCCTGGGCCATCCCCTGCACTTCACAGCCTGATGCTTTAAGACAAAATCTGAGCCACTTTACCTTAAAACAGAGCAGCTCAGAAGCAGTTTTCCCAAGCTGGAAGGGGAAGGCACTGTATTTGCCTTCTGTTGAGGACCATGATTCCTCTTGCAGCACAGCCCCAGGCTTTACAACAGACATGAGTACATACCCCCTCGTTTGCATGCTTGCATATTATATGTGCACATAAAAACACCTGTCTCAACCTCTCCCTTCTTCCAGGGCAAGTGCACCCACATGCACCAGTGCTTGGACAGACGGCCCTGCGCAGGGTCCCCCTTCACAGCATCCATGTGCGAAAGGGAAAGGGTGGAGACCCGGAGATTCCCCAGCACAGCGGGGCACTGGATTGCCCTTGTCGTCCTAGGCTCACATGATAAAGCTGCTGTCTGCACGCCAGGACCATGCCAGCTAAACTGCTGTCTTGGCTAACCAACAGCCACAGGGCCCAATCCCCTTTGTGCTCTCCCTCTTTGAACTGGGTAGAAATCATCTCAGTGAAAACCTCTGGTATTTTTAGGCCAAAGCAGAGCTGCCTGCATGGCTAGTTCCCTTCTTGCCCCTCGGGAATGAATGGAGCATGAAGAAGGCAAGGAGGAAGAGGCAGGGAGGAAGGGGGTCAGCACACGCTGTCTCACAGCCGTCCCCACCTGCCTGGGGGGGCACTTTGTTCCAGAAGTGACACAGACCTGCATGAGTCCAACACACAGGAGGAGTCCAGAGGGGGCTCAGAGCCACCTTTGCGAAGGAGCCGGACCAAATGGCTGCGAGCTGATCCCTCTGGGACTGGTTAGCAGCTGGCTGACCATCGCACAGGGAAACGCGGAATTGCCTTGATCTGGGCTGCCCGAACCTGCAGCTGTGGCCGGTGCCCGCTGCTGGCAAACCCGACCTCTTCATCTGCTGCCCACCGTGGGCTTCCCGAGGCGCCGAGCGCTGCGGAGCGCGATGAGGCACCCGCCATGGAGCTGCTTCGAGGCCGATTTGTCATCGGCAGCGTTTTGTTTGGGAATGTTTGTTGGGAAGCACATGGTGGCAGGGTCAGGGGATGCTGCTGAGGTTTCTTCTCTTGTGCCTGCGGGCCAGAGAGCTTTGTGCGTTTCTCAGTATGTTAAACTCAATTAGAAAAAAATAAAAAAAACAACATCAGGATAACTTAAAGCAGATGTGAGCACAACAAGCCTGAGACCCTTCTGAGCACAAACACAGCCATTTCATTGCAATTCCAAAAGACTTTTCTGGCAAACCTCCCCCCCATGTCCTACATTCTTTCATTCCAAGGAAGAAAAACAATTCAGACTGGAGCAGCAAGGCACGTTTTTCAAATAAACAGGTTCCTTCAAACAATTTTTGCCTTTGTGTCACCCCAATACACGCATTCCTCTCTTAAAGGGGCTTTTGCTATCATCTGAAAGAGCATTCGGCCACTTGCTGGCATTTGTGTCACACCTTTCCCGTACGGAATTCAAAGCCCTGCACTCACTGCACGTGATGCTCCCACAAAACTCTCCGGTGTCTCAGCACAGTATCTGTGTGACCTCGAGCTGCAGAGACGACTCTGCAGCATTTGTGGATGACAGAGCTGGAAATCCTGCGCAGGCCTTTGCAGCCTCTCATGGCTGGAAGGCGAAGGGGGACTAACTGTTGATGGGCGAAGACTCATCCTATGACAAGCTAGTTGCTTGATTGCATCTGTTCCTCACCACCGTGTACGTATTTTTTAAAGAAAGGGTAAATGCTATTTTACCGTGCTGTTTTTTCAGGGTCTCTTTTGGACAGAAGTACGGTTTATCACGCATGGATCATTCGTGACTTGGTCTGTGTCTCTACTGCATCTTCCCTGGGCCCTGCAGTCTGGCTGCTGGCCCCGATGGAAGTTGCTCGTTGCACCTTCCAGCTTCTGTTTCGCTCTTACTCTGCAAGACCATCGTTCTGCACCAAGTCAGCACCAGGCACTGCTGGACCTTGCCCATCAAAAAGGAGAGCAGGAAACGTCCCCTGCACACGGACATGAGAGGTCGATAATCTCCCTCAGAACAGGCACTGCAGAATTACCTTCTTTACAGAACAACAACAGGAAGGTCTCTAATCTGGTAAGCAGCTGCATCTGTTACTGCTGACTCCAGGACGGGGCTGTTGGAGACCCTGAACAGTGGAACAAGGTGTCACTGGCTGTGTTCAGTTAAAAAGGAGACCTGGAAAGCTAGAGAAAGTTGCAGGATCTGCACCTGAAGCACAGATAATGCCTGTTCACCACAGCCCAAGTTCTGCCTCTTTCTTCAGAAAGAGGATTTTCAGTGCAGATCTCCAAAGGGGAAGAAAATTGACTGTGGGCAGATCACCTTGACTCTCATCCTCTCAAGGCAGGAGTCATCTCACCTAACTGTAGATATCTATATCATTACCACTATTTCCTCTATGGCCAGGTCAGAAAAATACCAGCTCTGGAGAGCAGTTAGTCTGAGACACCCGTGGTTGGATATGGGAAAAAAGGCCCTTTGAGAACACGCATGTCACACCACTGATAGCAGGATCTTAATCAGTTTAGGCTTGGAAACAGAACTGCTGAATTTTAAGTCTTAAGTTAGGTGAGAAAAGCTCTATACTTGTAGACCAGACTTGGGTCTACAAACTTCGTCACTAGTTTCTAAGGTGGCATAAGCAACGTTTTGTCCTCCTAGTGGGACATGGATGCAGATGTGATGGTTGCGGTAGCTGGAGCCTGGTGACTGCAGTGGAAGGGGGAAGGCAAGAGGAATGAGAGGCCTTCACAGCCCACCGCTCATAGGAGGTGCCTTGTTACATCCTGTAAGACCAGGAATATCTGCCTCAGCCTCCTAATAGGATTTTCATATTCCTCATGAGCTTAACATGGGAAAATATGTACTAAAATAAATTGATCATTCCAAATCATGATGATGAAAAATCTTTAAACCTCTGAAATCCCTCTAAATCCCTTTACAGGATTCTGTACTTCCCACAGTAAGTTCCTTTGGTTAATTCTGCCACTGAGGTAAGGTACCCAGAGGAGAAATAAAAAAGGCTCTGCTTGAAAAACATTTTTCTTTGAGTGCTGGACATCACGGGACCTGAAAAACCAAGAGACAAGCACCCCACATCAAGGACAGCTGCATAAACTTCCTGAGCACAAGAAATTAATCATAATAAAAGACTTTAAAAAAAAAAATGCAGTTAGGTACCAAAGATAAAATGGTTATTTCCCAGAATTGTTCCTGTTTGGCACAGCTCCTGATTGCTTAGATGAAGAACTTTTATTATTTAGCTTTTCATAACCTCTACCCTCAAAATCTGGGGAATGTCTTACATGGAAAATACAGAATGCACTAAAATTGCAGGCATTCCAGGCTTCTGCATTCCCTGACACCAATATTCCCTCCTCCCAACTCACCCCAGGGCCAGGCAAGCAGCAGTGAAGGCTGCTCCCAAGCTGCCTTTTGGCTAGCAGGACTGATTCTGAAAACTGGAGCCCGAGTAAAGCAAAGCAAATTGCCATTAATGCAATCTATATTTGTTTCTACTTGCACAGGATGGTAAATTGTGTGCTTAAGGGATTCAGGTTTTTCCCATACTGATTGATGTTTCAGGTCCCCCTACCTAGTGCTTGAAAGCTATTTGCTGTCAATATTCACTATGTGACGGTCTAGATGGTCCTACAACACAAAGCCATGGCTCCACAATGCTGTATGAAGAGATAGGAAATGAGATTTTATTGCTCTGCGGGTCCACAGAGGGATTTGGGAAAGTCGATGTAAACCTGAATTTCCACTGAATATCCACTCACAAACCTGGCTGTCAAAGCTGGTGGACAGGGCACGGGAGGGCGCAGAGCAGAGATGCCCCACTGCTGCCTACACACACTGTAAATTTCTGCATTTCTTTCACCCTGCCTTTGCTCAGGCTGGACGTGCAAGAAACAGGGGAAGGAAAATAAAATGAGAACCAGGCAGATGTGAGTCCAGCTGTGGTCAGGCCGGGCTGTGGGGACAGAGGCCAGAGCTTGGGCCTCAGCGAGGGCACAGAGCTCTCCTCACACCGGCTGGTCCCACGGGGCAAGGAAGGGGGGAAGGTCCCTCCATCGCCACCCGCTGCACATCTCTGTGCAGCCTCATGCTGCAATGGTTGTTAGTACTACTTCTTCATTACAGACTTTGATCCTAATTACTAGCCTGTCCTGTAAACCGTCTGTGCGGAAAATAAATTTTAGGGACACACTTGTTCTACCTTTAACATCAAAAGAGAATAAAAAACTTTTAAGTGCAAGAGGAAGAACAGGTATGTGGAGAAGGAGGAGGAACTGGGGCTCAAGTCTATAGGGTATTCACTCAGAGGAATCACAGAATCATAGAATGCTTAAGGTTGGAAGGGACCTCTAGAGATCATCTAGTGCAACCCCCCTGCACACGCAGGGTCACCTAGAGCACGTGGCACAGGAATAGTTCCTTTGAAGTTATCATAAAAATCTGGACGGTCTTCAGCAATTTTAGCTAACTCCTTTGGGTTGGTGTAAATGAAGAGGTTAACTTGGATTAAAAGGGTATGGATTAAAAGAAGAACAGTTATTCCTTATTAATTCATTCTAGAATAAAAACGCAATCCATCCCCAAGCTGAGTTAAGTTTATTAAGTCAGTCTTTTCCAGCTAACAGTGTTAATAGAGACAGTTAGTGGGGACTAGCCAGAAAACACTTAGAAACACAGAAAACATTCCGAAAACACTTAACCTTTACTACTTTAGAGATAATACATAAAAAGTGGCATATTTACTAGATCAGATTCAGGTATTAATTACACCATGAAAAAGTTCAGGTTAATTCTGCTTTCCTCCATGAGTCAACCGTTGATCTAATCCAGTGTCACAACGATAACAATCTGACCACTGCCTTTAGAGGAAGTTTTTCCAAGAATTCAAGAAAATATATGTACAGTCTTTGGCAAGTGATTTGGGGAGAGTCATTCACAAAGGAAAAGGGGACAGGACTGACCTTTTAGTTCAGGGTAACTAGACAGTGATTTGTGATGTGAAAGGAAGGACTCAGGGCAGGAAAAACATCAAAAGTCTTGAGTTGGTAGTAACTTTTTTACCTGGAATTTGCATTTGCTCTATTATAACAGCCAATGAAAAGTTTTATGAACTTTTTTGGATGCTGATGGAAACCATAGAAATGCCCCAGTCAGGAGGCCAAAGATGCAGAGATAGCCTTGTGCAGGCTGGCTTGAAGAGCCGGCTTAAGGAAGTATTAAAACACACCCAAAGAGCCCAAACTGAAGCTAAGACAGCAGCAACTTACCTGTGATTTTCAGCGGCCTAAACACACCAGTTCACAGCAACGCCTTGCCATGCTGCGGAGCTCCTGGAGAAAGCAGGGCCTCAGCACAGGCCTTGTACTCAGGGCGAAGGATTTAGCCACCTTCCAAAGGGCACATGGTAACTCTTTGAATGCATTTGACAACATGCTAAGGCAGGCAAAGACAAAATGTAAAGCAAAATTATCAAGGATGGAATATCTGGTCCTGTAGCAACACATTCAGGTAAACTCCAGCAAAACATCTCCCCACTCCTGCCCCGCAGGCAAAACTTTCACCTCCTAAATTCACATCCTCTTTACACCACAAACTGCCTCAGTCACCGGATCAAAACCATGCCTTGCACAAACCAAGCTCAGAGGGGCTAATCCTAAAAAACACTTCTACAAAACTGTGCAGTGGACGGAGGATGTGGAAGAGGGGAGGCTGCAGAAAGTAGAGGTGAATGAAGGAGGAGGAATCACTTCACCGAAAGAGTGAGCAGTAATAAGGGAATCTTAAAAAAAAAATCTTAAAAAGCAGGGAAGCTTAAGCTTGAGTTTTAACTCAAAGCACTCCTAAAATTTCTGCCATCACTCTCAGGCTGCTTTGCTGTGGACAGGACGTTGGGATCAGTAAAACTATACTTCAATTTAAAGATTGCCCAGGTAGGTGGCAGGTCAAGTAGATCGATAGATTTGAAAAATAAAAGGATCTTTGGGTGACGGATAACGTATAAACATCAGTCCCTGTTAATTACTATGGGTGAAGTACAGTGAAGTACAGCAGGGTACAAAGAATAGGGCACGAGGCGGCCCGTCACCAAGCTGTGAGTGGACAGAGATGCCAAGCTATAAATATGCGGGTATATTTTTACATTTGTTATGGCAAAGTCAGGGTGGTTGTTGTGATGCTGGGATGTTGCTGGGGCTGTTTCCTAATTAGAATTGGATCCTGTTACTTTTCCAGTGCCACTGTGCTGAAAGATGCTGTGACTGATCTTCTGATGCCGGGCACAGCAAGCACCTCTCGAGCAGCTCATTTCACGAGGCGCCGCTGTCTGTGCAGGTGCTCTTGCCTTGCCCTTGCTCCCTACCATCACACACTGGTGCCCTCCGGTCTGCAGCGTTTTTTCCACCTGTGGATTCAGGGGCAGGATTTGAAAGCAAATGTACTGGCACATTTTCAGAATCCAAAAATAAACGACACCTGTCATTATAAATGACTAGCTGAAGCAGCCACGCTTGAACGTCCGTGTCCTGGCAGAGCGCACGGTGCTGAAAGGGCTTTTTGTTGTTGCTGGCGGGACCCTGGCTGTGCATTCCACAGATGCCAGGACGGGAACCTTCCCAAGCGAACGGCCAGGAGTTGTGCCCAAGACGCTGGGCTCTGTGGGTGAAGCTGATGTGCAGGGAAATTCCAGCGGGAAGCACTGGAAAACTTTCCGGAACACCTCTTCACCTGCAAATCCACAGGAAAATGCAATTAAATGACTGGAATTGACAGCTAGGGAGAACTACACTGGCTCTGTTTCATCTTGCTTGGAGGATAATACAACCCAGGTGAGGGCGGGAAACAGTCCATAACATTGTCAACTCTCCATAACTTTTTGTTGGAGTGAAACACTCCCAAGGACATTTTTGGCACCAAACAAATAATTTGAAGAAACTTAACATGGTTCTGTACAAATGTACAAGCGCTCCCAGAAGCTTGGCCATGCAGTGTCTGACCGCGTTGGGCGGATGCTCAGGTGCCTCCGTGCTCAGTTCACCTCTTGGAGCCCACAGGTAGGAGATCCGGGTCGCTTGAACCTGAGCCATTCCCAGGACACCTCCCGCCGCGTGCCAGGCCTCCCGCGACTGAGCCAGAGAGACTGTCGGTCTGTTGAGCCTCCTTGTGAACCTCGCTGCATTCACGGAGATGTATCCTTAGGGTTGAGGCATGCGTTTATATTTGGACCTGAAAAGACTGTTGGATCTACAGAGGAAAAAGACCTTCAAGGTCATCCATGGTGCTGCTTTTATCAGCTGCAGGCTGTTCCTTCCACTGTCTCTGCGTGTGAGAGGGGAAAAACAAACTGACCTGATTCCTTTATCCAACTTTCTGTAGAAGTATTTATGGTTTTCCCTAGTTACAGTGGCTTTGTGACCAGAAAACAACAGTTTTGGTGCCCATTCGTGCCCAGTGCCCAGCCTGTGTCTCCCTTTGAGCATCAGTTGCTGAATTTTGCTTTCCCATCTACAAGCAGTTCTTTCCTCTCCTGGCAGCGATGCCCTTCTAACACTTGTAGATTGTTTTCCAGTCACCTTTTAATCATCTTGCAGAGTTAGGCCGTGTATACTTAGCTCCATTAACCTTACTTTATTTAGCTTCTGTGCCGCAAGGCAAGATGCTTCCACCAAATAACCCTTCATCTTCTCCAGCCTGTCTGAACATCGAATTACTCTCAATCCGAAGGACTAGGCACCTCTGGAGCCTCTTGAGGTGCTTCACAGGACAGCATGGGCCAGGGTGCAGGAAGGTAGTATTTCACCCTGCTTTACAGCTTGGAAATATAGACAGACAATCTGAAAGAATTGTTTTTATTTCTAAAACCATTATATTCATCCTCCTGATCAGGAAACCTAATTGGCCTGGCTGCTCTGACAGCATTTTCTCTTGGGAAAAAAAAAAAGAAAAAAAAAAAGTTCTATTACATTTCTTCAGCTTCTAGAATTTCTTAATCCTGACGCCAAACGCATTTCTCTGAATTAATACTGGTAGAATGAAAAGGCTTTCTTCTCTGCTTCAGCCTTCTCTCCCAGGATAAATCTTTTTGGAATTTGCTTTATATATTGTGCTCTTGAATGTTCTTTTAAATGATAAAAAATTACTGTGTGAGAATGTCGCCTTCTCATTAGCAAAATTTACTACATATTTTCCCCCATTGTTACCAGTATGGATCCAGCAGTGTTAACAATGGGAACCCTAGAGCAAATGGTCTGGCACCAGCACTTGTCAGCTAACTATGGCTGGTCAAAAATGTGTTTCAAAAGTGGCTTTGCGTTTTTTAAATGTGCTTGTTTTGAGTAAACATTTCCAAATGAATTTTTAAATGAAAAATCATTTTTTTAGTTACTTTTTTAATAGGGAAAATAACACTTTTCTAGTTTTGGGAAAAGTGAGTAAAAGAAAGGAGGTTTTCCACTCCCTTACCTTTTCCTTGGCTAGAAGGAAGGAATTTCAAAGGAAAAGACCAGAAGAATATGATTTCCCTTTTTAGAATAAAATTAATCTTTTTTAAAAATGCAAAATTTCTAACAAAATGCAAAAAAAAAAAAGAAAAGAAAAAAAGAATAAGACCTTCTGATCTTTTAAAAAATACATAGGGGGGCATATTTTTTTCTTTACAGCTCCAACCATGGTTGGTATAATACACCCCGTCATGACAAGAGTTTGCAGGCGAGTTTGCAAGTCTCCAGGAAGCTCTTAACACTGTAAGTAGAAAGAGATTCAGCAGTGGTAGGAAATGTTTAGAAACTGTTTCTAGCACTGGTGGAACAAATGTAAGATTCGTTATGTAATTCTCCGGCCGAGGCTCTGCAGGACGCCAGAATGGTCCCCTCTAATACTAAAACCTAGGAACTTGTGAAAGCTGCTTCAGCTCATTGGAAACAACTGCCTCTTTTCCCAGTTGCGATTACCTTGATCTCCTCTGTTAGCACAAGTCTGTGCCTTAACCAAGGCACAGCAGAAGCCCATGCTCCGAGATCCTTCAGCTGGGCCTTCCTCCAGCCTTGGGAGCCGGGCTCTGCTTGCCCAGGGCAAGGCAGGGCAAGGAGGGAATGTTTCTCTCCTGTCATCTGCCGCAAGGTCCATTTGCTTTGCTTGTGAATATACAAATCAGGATGTTGGTCACTGCTATTCTGATTCCACCCAAAGGTCGCACCTGGGCATGACCTGAACTTGACTAGCCCCCCTCCAAAATGCTTTTTATACTGTTCTCATAATGAATTTAAGTCATCAGCTGCTAATACTTCTGCAACCCTCCTTCTTCCTTCCTGGTGTTAGACAAGGATTCAGAGGACCCAGTTAATACTCACAGCTCTATCCAATTTAAGAAGGGGATTTGGAGGCTCAGTTGGGCCGCTTATTGGCTGCTCCTGAACCCGAGCCTGACACTAAACCGCGTCTAAACCTTCCATTGGGTCAGACAGAAATAACCCGAGATGAGTCAGGACACCTGAACAAAAGCCCCTCTCTACTTTCCATTTGCTGCTTTGCATTCCCCGTGCGGCGCGGAACTGCCCGCGTTCGCCTAGGAGCTGCTCCGCTGACAATGCAGCCTCTTTCATTTGGTGCTGGCATAAAGCGATATTATTAATAGTCTGTGATCTACTGCGCCTTTCATCTGAGGATGTCTCTCAGCATATATTAGGAGGCTGAATCAATTTTCAAAACACCCCTGTGTAATATTAGCCCTGTTTTACTGGGAGGAAAATGAAGGCGGTAGGAGGCGATTTTCCCAAGGGTTCACTGGTAGAGTTAGAAATAGCATCCTGGACTCGTGCTGCACACAGAGCCTCCACCCTCAGCCCATGGCCGAAAAGCGAACGCAGGAGTCCCCCCTTGGAATGCTGAACGGCCCTCCCGCCTGGCGCTTTCTGCTCCGGACCCGGCGGTTGCCATGGGAACTGCACTTCAGATCTCTGGACCAGATTTGCTTCAGTTACATCAACGCAAATTGCCGGCAAATGCATTTAAGTTAAGGGAGCTACTCCAGATTTCCACGGGGGAGGGTGGTGCAGGCAGGACCTGCCCCTCTGCATTTCACAGGTGATGGAGAAGATGGCGAGTTCTGAGTGTGGGGGGAAAAAATCTTTGTTTGTTGCTGTAGGTGGAGGGAAAGGAAGTTGTAACAAAGGTACAAAAGGTAAATTGGAGAACTAGACTTTAGCTGGGGTGACAGGACATTCTTGGAGCTACTTCTGCCCAGGATCAGTAGAAGCTCTTAAAGGTACCAGACAAATCTACTGCTTCGGCTTGCTCTGAGTTAACACCAGATTTCCCCGTTTGCTGGTGAAAAATGGAGCCAGAGGCAAAGCCAAGGCGAACGTGGGAAGAACCGGAGTGGCGGATGTGCTGGCCGCCTGGGCTCGCAGCGCTGCGGGAGATGCAGTGGGCACTGGGATGTGGCCCCATGGCTTTTTCCCGCAGGAGAAGGGAGTCCTTGAGGGAGAGGGCAGCCCCTGATCAGACAGACGCTTTCTTCTGTGTCTGCAACAACACTGCAAGGCCCCACATTGCTGCTGCTTGGGGAGATGGAAGAAATGTGGAGGGTTAGAGACCCGTTCTGCTGAAGCCAGGACCCTTTCTATCAAGAACAACCACTACCCCGTGGCTTCCTCACGACCTTGCAGGCACTCAGCATTATAGCCCAGACCATAAGCAGCAGGCTGGTCCAGCCTGTGCCCCCTCACAGCTTTTTGCTAGCGCACAAAATCTAACTTGAGATGAACTCCTGTGATACTGGAAAGCAAACCATGCTGTGTCCAAGGCTGAGTAACCAGCTACTGTTTCATACAGTTTGCAGAGATACTGGAAATATTCTGCTGTGAAACTCAGTCTTTCACACTGCCATGGGACATGCTGTTAATATTGGTACCAAATACTGGACCTCAAACAGTGTAATCCTCAATTACTTATATACTTATTTTCATGAATTGGAATTCAAGCTTTGCAAGTAGCTGGCCATGCAGCACAGACTGCTGCTGACCAGCCAAAGGAAATGCTTTGGATCGGGTAGATTCAGGATTCAGAGGAGGTGTTAGTACCCTGGCAAAACTGATGCAGACTCCTGAACGCGCAAGAAAGAAATGTGAAGCTGATGAACAGCAAGGTTTGGCACCATCTGCTGTTCCTTATGGCAAAAATCCTGCAGAGCTTTCAGATCGGTTTGGATGTTTGCACTGCAAAGGTTGTTCTCCCGATCTGGGGGCAAACGCACCTGAAAATGACTCCGGATGGTGCTAAGACTCAGCAGCACTTTGGAGGACTGCAGCTGCCGTCCCAAGGGGACACTGCAAGCTCGACCCTTGCACACTTCAGCATCACTTCAGGTGACGCAGCAAAGACTCAGTATGAAAATCAGAGCTAATCAGTCTCAGCTGACCCTCCTGACATGGTGGCTATGGCAGCAGTGCCAAATGCCCCAAAGCTGCATCTAGGTCATGCAGGCCAAGTTCTTATACAAGAGATTTCAAAACTCTCCAGATTTCTTCCAAAACTTCCTTTGCCCACTTTGAAATATAAGGTTGATACTCAAATTCAGTATCTCACCACATGCTAAAATTCAGCTTCAGTCTGATCTTCCTTCAGAAACCTGGCTTGAGATTCTTGGCTTTATAAAGAACTTTCATAGGTGAACTTAGTGTGGGTTCAGGCTCGAAGGTGAGCGCTCTCCAGATGCTCCACTGCAACCAGCAAACAAAAGGTGACCAGGGACAACACAGAAACAGCTTCCATATTGCTGGAATCCATTTTGGATTTCTTAGCTCCAGTTCTTTCTGGAAGATGTGAATCCCATCTTCCTTTTTTTCTCAAGTAATTTTCCAGTCCACATGACCGTGGAGAAAAGCTTGAAAAAGCAAATTCAGATCGAGATGTCCTAAGCCTAATCCAAAGCATGCTTTTAAAAACAGCCTGGTGATTTTTACACATATTACATCTCACATTTTTGTGAGGCCCAACACATAAGATTTAAATACTTGTGGTCAGTAATACTAGAGATGCCATTACTGTGAGATAGCAATACCTATTCATGTAGGATAAAGTTAGTAAGCCAAATTCTGCCCTTAAGTTATACCATGTTAGTCTGCCAAACAGTCTCCTGGAGAACAATCTCTCCTTCTCCACTGACTTGGGAATTTAGCTACACTACTTGGTTACAATAATTTGAAGGGGTAAAATAGTCACAGCGAAAGACAAAATTTTTCAACATTTGAGTTTACTGCTTGCATTAAAATTTCACAAAACAGACAATTGTATCAAAATTGGAACCATACTTCGTAAATCACTGCTTGAAAAAGGACATTGCTCCAGTAAAAAATGAGATTATTTCTAAATTGGGTGGAAATATCAGAAAATATGAATATGGCAATTCACAGATGATCCAAATATGCCCATTGTTTCAGAGATCTCAGAAGATTTGCAGATGACAGTCACAGAAGTTTCCAGAATGAACTCCTGCTCCACATGCTGCTTTTTATGGAGCTGTATTGTGCTGTACACTATAGACAGTGGTTGTAGAGTGTGTAACAGAAATAACCCCGATTACTGGGATGATGTGAGGTTGCAGTTCTTTATATCTAAGACTGGCAATGAAAATCCTTTGCGTCTCTGTTTCACCAGTACCTCTTGGATGTGGGAGTGTATCACAGTACAGGGGAGAGGACGAGGAGAAGGCAATATCCAAACCACACAGTCTTCTAATTTTGGCTTCCCCGACACCTCTCAGCATGTCCTTACACCAGAGTATCTCACTGGGCACCATTCCCCTCTTATCATGGGAAATGGAAGGTGGAAACTCATGCAGTAATGCCAATCCGTTAGGCTCAAATTCCGGAAGGAGCTTTGCAAAGGCTGAAAGTATCAGAAGGCACAGTTTAATCCCTCTGTGAAAAGTTCTTATCCCAGTCACTTTATCAATGTATTTAACATGACTTACTTTTGTGGACTTTGTTCTGTGATTTTTTTCTATTACTGTTCACTGACATTTTTTAGACTATGCAAATCTGTTCCAGTGGCAGTTACAGTAATGCTCTGAAGCTGAAAACTCCATATGAGCTAAAATATATATACAGTAGGGTTTGCATAAACAAACTTCACCTGAAAAGTCAAAAGTGCATGCCATATTATGATGTGCAAGTCCCTGATCACCTCTCCTAGGTAACAAAACACCCACAGATAAACCAGGACCTAATTGCATTATTCTGCCCAAGCCAAGGAGCCATAAAAAGGAAGAAACACTAAATTATCTCAGTTACTACATAAAAATAGAAGAAGGTGTTCGACTGTCATGTTCTGTAGCATGGTAACTTACTGAAGTTGGTCATCTGAAGGTTTTCCATATTTTTTTGGCTTTAAAGACTCAAATTTTGTATTTCCTCACAGGCCAAAAACTGCCTGTCCGGCTCGCATGGTTCCAGCATGCAAACTGCGCTCACCTGCAGAAGGGCCATGCCCTGCGTCTGTGCCATGCACAGAGATTCATGCAGAGATTCTTGGGCTAGCTGAGACCTGACATGCCAAGTGCACACTGTGCATGTGGTTTAGCAGGAGCGCCCCTAATGCTGGTGCCATGTAGGTACAACATTAGCTGTCTTTGAAGAAAAGTCCTCTGTAGTGAAAAACCAGGTTTAGGTGAAGTAAAGCAGGATCTGAGTCAGTCTATAATTCATGTGCTTCCAGGGAGGAGGAGGATGCCGTGTAACAGGGACGTTCCGTTGAATTCCACATGCATTTCCAGTGACAGCAAGGCTTGGATCTCTGCACACTTCTGTTTTCTCACATAAGAAACCAGGATATATATGTTTTTTTTTCCTCACAGAGAGGCCACATGGGTAAATCCATTTACACTATATTAGCAATATGGACCAATTGCCGGAAGTGACAAAGTCCACAAGAAAATCACAACGTTGTTCCATGAGTATTTAGTCTTACTAAATTAAGCTAGGGAATAAAACATAGAAATAAATGGCCAAAAAGGAGTGAGTTAAAATCTCAGTGATCAAAATCATCAAAACACGAACCCATTAAGGAAGGAACAGAGCTGCCCATCACACAACAGCAATTCCCTGCACTCTTCCTCTGGTGACGAGCCTGACCTACTTGATCCATGTTCCTGTGCTAAGGCCCCAGCACTAAGTATCTTAGACCCCTTAAATCGCATTCCAGATTTATAATTGCAAAGCAGCTGTCAGCCTTGAGCCCTGCCATCGTATCTCCCCATCTGTTCAGCCCATCTAGCATTACAGCAGAGGACAGCATGAAGGCTGAAACTGTATAGTACGTGAAGACAGAACCTGCTGCACTACCCACAGGGCCAGATGAGATCGCTTGCACTTTCATGGTCTTGAAATCTTTCAGGCTTCACAAGAGTAGTGGGCAGAGGCAGAGCAGGGGAGAGGGGACACAGGCAAAAGGATCAAATTCTGCAACATGACTCTGGCAGCTGAGTCAAAAAGACAGACATCCCCACCTTCACCGGGGAGATGTTTGACTCCAGGCAGGGCTTGAGAATCATTTGAGATTCCCTTAGAGGAAAACCTGATACTGTAACTTTTCCCAGACCCTCCCCCTTTGGACCCCTTTCTATTAACTCTTTCTGCAGCAGATGATCTTGCACAGCCTTAAAGTATCTGACCTGAAATGCAAAAGCCCCTCCTGAATTTGTGGGCTATTGCTTACATAGCGCTTTGATGGAGAATACTTGCCTCTGAGTCAGATTCAATAGCAGGCCCAGTCCTACAGCCTTTACCATCAACATCACCAAAGCTCCAGATGGAACTGATTGGTTTTTTGGTCTATAGAGCAGCCCTGGGAGAGTGGTGGATGGACTTCAAGATCTGCCTCCAGCTGAGCCGCACTAACACAGCACCAAGGGAACATACTGCATTTCGTCCAGGAGTTGAACGGATTTGGTTCATTAGTTACCAACATCTAGTCCGCAGCAAAGCAGCGCATGAACTGCGGATCCCCTGGATCCCAAGGCCCCACATGAACACTTAGATCCTCCCTGACCCCAGATCTACTGTGTCCCTAATTAGACAGAAGCCCCTGCGAGCAGGCAGCAGCTGCCTAGAGGTGAGGAGCAAACGCAGGCGCCCTTCGACGTGCGGCGAAAGCGAAGAGACGTGGTGTGAGCTCTGAGCAGGGCCACGGCAAGGAGCGGTGCCGGCCGCTCTGCGCGCAGCTCCAGCGGGCCGGCGCTCGCAGACGTGTTGCTGGCCAGAACTACCCCCATCGCTTCGCACATCCTGCCTTGCCAAGGGGGCTCTCCCCCACTTCACCCTGCTGCTCAGGGTGCTCTGCTGCCTCCAGGTGACCCAAGGCTCCAAATGCACTCGGGGAGAGCCAACTCTTCCCGCCTGACCTTCCCAAGGGTTCCTGCAGACAGGGTGCTACGTGCGGGACAGGTGCAACCACAGACATGCAGGACGTCTCCGGGCGGAGCTGCCCGGCCCATGCTCCGCGTTCCCGGCACGCCGGGGGAGCCGCGGCCCGGGGCGGCCGCCTGCCTGCCGAAGGACACACGGACAAGGGCACCATCAGACAAGCTCAAACCCACGGCCCGCGCTCCACCCCACGGCCCAACGTCCCGCCATGGGGCAGCGGCCANCGCACGGCACGCGCAGCCCGCGCGGCCGCGGTGCTGCAGGGAGCCCGGGAGGCCGGGGCTCGCGGCAGAGCCCGCTGGGGGAAGGGACGAGCGCTGCTCGCAGCCCACGCGGCTACGCTGAGCCCCAGCCCGGATAAGCTGAACCTCTTAAAGGCACCAAATGTGTGCGTCGCCCGCAGCCGCTCTGCCTTAACTCCTCTGGACCAGCTGGCGCGGGGGCAGCTGTGGGCTCAGCAGCTGGGGCAGAAGGGCCGTGACGCACAGCGCTATATTTGGAGATGTGCTTTGGCATCCTCCGCTTTAACCTCGGAACCTTTGGGCGAGAGCTGAGGGCCACATCCAGAGCTCCCGGCTGTCCCTCCCAGGATATCCTGCATTTCTTACAGGCAAATTACCGTTGATTTCAGAGAGATATTTGCTGAGCAAAACGTACGTCAGGACTCCAGGTTTTGACCCTCCCTAGCTTGCCCCGATAGCTATGAGGGGGTAGTCTGTATGGGCAGCCACGTATACACACGGGACTGGCTTCTGGTAAGCCCAGTGCCACTCTGGGGTGGACCAGGGCTACGACAACGGTGACGGCTCCTACCAAGAGCGGGCTCGAGGCGCTGCTGCCCGGCAAGCTGGGCTTTGTGCCATGGGCGACCAGAGCAATGAGGAACACGGTGCCTGAGCACCCCATCCCTCACAACCACGGATGGAGCCCCGGAGGCAGAGATGTCAGCCAGGATCTTCTGCCGGGACAAACAAACCCTGCTCTGCCGCTTCCTTGCAGTGCTATGCCATGGCTCCAGTTTGATATTTTTATTGCTTTGGTATACGCTTCCTCCCTATATACACATGGGCCTATTTGGAAGCTTTTGCTACCTATACAGAATAAAAATGTACCGCAGTAAGAGGTGTTTGTCTTCCTCGAAATCCTATGCCGAGAAGGGCCAGCATTTCCCAGGTGACTGGTGCAATATCCCCGGTGACATATCCACCACTGGCCATCATTAAAGGCAGAACACAGAGCTACACGGACTTCAGCTTGGCCTAATAAGCCTGTTCTTGTAGCAAATAAAGCAATATGTGTTACCGCCTGGACAGCTGGTGGCTTCACACATGCCTCCCTATTCCAAATTGGCAATTAGGAGCAGAGCTGAAAGGGCAAAGCGTCCTTTACTCTAGATCCCCAGCCAAGTCCATGGGCCCAGGTTTCACACGGACAAGCAGGAATGCTCACGTGGATACTTAAGATATCAAAGCAGCAGCACATGTAGCAATACGTGACAAACCTGCAGCATAGATGTGATGTGCTAGCACGTGTAGACTGACATCTTCAAAATGCACTGGGAACAAATGAAACCCTTGAAAGCACTTGAATAGAATACTTCAGACAGTTTTTGGTAGAACTCTGAAGGAAATAATGCAGGGTGGCTGAGCACAGCTTCACCACAAGGACACTTCACTCAACAAGACGTTTTTGCCCATAACCCAGAAAATGGGATGATGAAAGAACACAGTGAACTGAGTTGCCTCTGATTAGGTCCAGCAGCAATCCAGTTTCTTCCACGCAATGCTGCACTTGCCATAGTAATTCCTGCTTCCAGCCCTGAGCTGGTGAGTCTGCAGACATGGCAGTGCTGAGCCCCAGTACCTGCCAGTGCAGGAGTTGTGCGCTGGCTGCCTGTGGGTAGCACTCACGTGTCTTCATTACCATGTCCAGGAGAAGGGAGCCAGCACGTCCTGGGATGAGGAAGGACCAAGAGTCTGGGTATCTCCGAGCTCAGACACACTTATCAAGGAACAAAGACCAGGACTGGCTCAAAAGGACATGCAGCTCAGGTCTTTGAAAAAAGCAGAAAGGAAGCAAGGACTACACTGCTGAATCACACACACAAACGAAATATAGGCCAGGCTGGTCACTAGCAGGGAGCAACGATCTCATGGTGCCAGGCTTAATTTGGAGGACTAGCACTGGACACTTAAATACAAGGGTTCAGAAAATCCTCCTTGATACTAGGGAGGAGAGAAGGAGAAAGGGAAGCACCTCCTGTCAGCACAAAGAGGGCACAGGGATCAACTGGAATGTGCCCAGGGGAACAGGATGGTCCCATCTGGTGACATTCAGAGCATCTGCTTTAGTCCACTGGAAACACGGGACCACTGAATCGCCTCTGTCCCCCGTGGTTCCCTGAGAGCGGAGCCTTTGCTCGGACTGTCGATACTGTATGTTTACAGCAGCCTAATGGACGCCCTGTGTATTCCCCGTTGTACATTCAGCCTCCTGTATAAAGCCATATTTAGTCCTCTCACACGGAAAAATTTTGCTGAGGACAAGGCAGTTTGTAATTCTCACCTATCAACAAGTCATGGCACAGCCTCGTCTCCAACCGTCTGTACTTGGCTTGCTCACCCACAAATAGGAAAAATCTTTCTGTCTTCCTCAGTAAGATTTTAGCTCATCCTAACAACCTTCAGCTCCCTGTTTTTTTTTTTTTTTTCCTAGTAAAGACAAGTCCTTTCTGGAAAGTTCCAGGGATATCTCTCCAGGTTTTATTACCTTAATATCTGAGACGCCCTATTTCCTTAAGACCAGTAATAATATTGGTATGGCACTGGTATAAAATGCATAATTTTTAATTGTTCATTTTATAGAAAACTTTAAAGTGGCAGTTTTATAAAGAACTCTGGAAATCGAAAGCTCGTTCAATAAATATGAAGAGAAACTGACCTATGCCAGGCTAAGACTTCATTTTCTTGCTTTCTTTTCTCTTTTTTTTTCTTTTGTATTTTTCTTTCTAACTCTCAGAAAAGAGAGGATAGAAAAATTAGCCTGGAACTGACCTCTTTTCAATGCCAAATCAGGGTGTCACTGTGTCAAAAGTATTCTATCAAACTTCTTATTGTTCTTAATGAAGCAACACCATTTCTATAAGCACAAAATGACTTGTGAAAAGTAACTTCTTGGTTTGTGGCTTGCCAATTCTATGCAAATCTCTCAAATACTTCCAGGGCACCCAAACTTAAGAAATTGCCCCATGAGACAACATGTATAATCTCCTTGACCTTTCCAGCCTCTTACAGTGATGGTGGTTATAGCTGCATATAGAGGTTTGCCAATTGTCCGGCTTTTATCAAGCGCCTCCTTAATATTTGACAGTTTTTCTAATCCCCACCTTCAAAATTCATGTGACTAGCTGAGAATTTCTGCTGTGTTCGAAATGGAAGAAAAAGTTTTAGCTCTCTTGATTGCAAAGTGGATCTTTAAATTATGAATCCTGGAGGCTACACCATACAATAAATAAAAATAAGTGCAAACTGATTATTATTTTTAAAATATAAATGTAAATCTCATGATTTGCTGGAGCGTGATGCATGATGCTGTCTGTGCTAGGAGCTGGGGATAATGAAATATGCTCATTCGCAAACACCTTTGCAAGAAACCAATTGATTTTACCCTTCTCAAATTATCTCACTTCTCAATTCAAGGGTAATTTCTATTCCTGTGAATAACTTCTGTGAATAATTCCTTTGAATTCTTGCTCACAGACAAAAATTGGTTTTCTGGGGGAGACGACAGAGTTCACAGAGCAAGTCAGTAATTAATGCTGTCCAGGAGACCACACTCTCTACATGCCACGGCTATGCCAAAAGCTCCCTCCCATCACTGCAGCTATCTCCAGCCTTTCATATATCAAGTTTGATCCTCAGCCTGTGATTACGTCTTTCTACCTACTGATGCTAAGTGCAGAACAAATCACTAGAGGACCTGAATAATAACCACCTGGGTGATTTTACTGATGGCAAGGAATGAGGTCGCAGGACAGTGCCCTTTATATCCACAACAAGGAGGAGAGTGCCATCAAAAATCTCAAGATACTCAAGGGAGAAATGCGAGGGGAGGTAGGATAACTTGGGAATGTATCCATCTCCTTGTGAGCAAAGAACCTCAGCAGACCTGTCCTTGACTTGGACCTCAGAGAAGCTCATCCACAACAAACTACACTTAGGCACACGCCTTGCAAAAACCAGCAATTCTGAAAGGTACTAACATTAGAAAAAAAAAAAAAAAAAGCACACACAACTAATTTTTCTGATATCTTTCCAACATGAAGTGCTTCTTGTCTGCCTTGTACGTTACTCATTTGTGGCAGGGGGAACCTTTCACCCTTTCTCTGTCTGAAAAGTCAGACAGAGACAGACAGTATTTTGCTGCACAGATCCCCTTTCAAGATCTTGTTCTACTCCTGACTAAACTATAAATGCTCTGCTGGAATAAAGAATGCTATTAGCATCCTTAGCCTCACACTTCAGAAGCTGGTTTTGCATTCGAACACATATGCCCAGATAACAGAAAAATCCTAAACATAGTTGGATTTTGCTGCAAGAGAAGCAGAAGATAAGCTTCATGGGTATAGAATAAAAACTCACTTCCAACTTTACTCCTTCCATGTTGCAAATAGGCTATGCTAATTCTTGAAGCAGTGAGGCTTGTCAAATGATATACATAAAAAATAAGAGACAGCTTCAGGACACTGTATTTACGAGAACAATTTTTCTCTTTTTTTTACTTCTAACTTTTAAATCACCCTATGCAGAGTATAGTCCCTTTTAAAATCCTTGCAGGATCTTCCAAAAATTCAAACTGGTTTTGTTCAAACCAGGTCCCTGCTTCACAGGCTCATGAAGGCAACCTGTGTTCTGCATAGGGCTGTCAGATGCAGAGCACAACAAATGGAGATTTTACCAGGAACTTGGGCCAGTTCATTAGATACCAGATTTGTCCCAACTCACTGAGATGCTCAATAGTTCTAACATCATGTGTTCAGACAATGTGTGCAACAGAAAAAACTCCTCTGATGGGCATATTTCTTAGCAAGTGGTTTAGCACCAGCAAGAAAACACTCTTGTCCTCTCACTACAGTCTACAGAGAGGAGAGAGAGATTCTGCCAGATTTCCAAGCAGAAGCAAATTCACAGAGCAATCATGAGCATTTGTCCTATCCAGTGATCCAGTAATCCTGGAGGAATTTACCTTGGACTGGTTAAACAGGTGGAAAATACATAGCTAAGGCTGAGAGGAATTATCATGTACAGAGAGCGCCACATTTTCAGGCATGTGTTCACCTCCCCGGGCTCGCAGGTCTGCCAGCTCGGGCAGTGCAGCTCTACCACAAACCCTACCTGATGCTGCAGCCTTCACTGTACAGCGGGGCTGCTTTTGTAGGAAAACAAGCAGCAGCCCGGGCTCCCACGAGGAACTCGCAGTGGGTGTCTCAGAGCAAAGAAAACTGACCTACTTCTCCATGCTAATTACACACTTGTGATCCCCCAAAAGAGCAGCCAGGCGACAGCTCCAGCCTGCTGGCTGCTTTGCACTTTTTTCCCCCCCTTCTTCTTTTTCTGCAAACACATAATTTACCCTGCTTGAGGGAGCCTAGCGAGTGCGTATCTGTCTGTAACAAGTTCCCTCTGAGGCAGCTGCACTGGCACATGCTGAGCGGAGAGGAAGAGAAGGGAAGGGAAGGGAAGGGAAGGGAAGGGAAGGGAAG
>VZSV01000119.1:732604-770301 GCA_013398735.1 Nothocercus julius
GGAAGGGAAGGGAAGGGAAGGGAAGGGAAGGGAAGGGTTCTTGCTGGGGCCGGGGAGTCCGGCCTGGCTCTGGTGCATGTGGTGGTGGCACCCGGCCGTCCTCTCCGCGCTGCCTGAACATTCTGTGCTGCTGCTGCCCGCCCGGGATGTCCCCGTGAATGAGTATAACTGTCAGGTTAAATCACTGCCTGGGTAGGCGCTGCTGAGCCTGACACGCATTCTGGGCGCCTAAGGCAGGCCAGGGAATCTGTCCAAGAAAGAAATCTAAGTGGAGCCTCTTCACGTTGCAAATCAGCTTTGGGGCTATAGGATGAAAGGGTGTCCTGTCCTGTGTCAGCGGGCTAGAATGGGTGGGAAGAAAAGATACATAGACACCCTTCCTTGCTAATGCACTGCCAGAGTAACTATATTTAAGTCTCCAGAGGTTTGGAGCAGGAGGAGGGTGAAATGACAGCTAGAGCTGACAAAGCAGAACTTGCGTGTGGTGAGGCACAGTCAACCTCCAGTCTCTGAAGGGTGATGGTCAACGGGGTGGGAAAGGTACCCAGCACCCAAAAAGGACTGGGCTTTGCCTACAAGTCTCTCTAGTTCCTAACAAAGGTTCTAGCTGCTGGAGAGAGAGACATGACTTACGGAGAGAGAGACATGAATAACTTCATCCCACCAAAGCCCTCAGCTACTTGCACTGCGAGGCTGCTATCCACACCATCACTAACGGAGCCAGGGGGCTGGGCACAAGTGCCCTCCAGGGCTTCCTCAGGCAGACACAGTGCAGAAAGCATTCACAGGGCCAATCCTCTTGGCAAAGCGGAGGTATCATCCCGCTTTCTAACACCTTTTGGAAGGTTTGACGGTGCTTCTCTGAACAGCCATCTCTACAACAGCTCCATTCCAAGCAGTGGTTCATCAGAACCTTCCTGCTCCTGATGCTTTCTCAGTCATTTTGGGAAATCTCAGGAAAGAATCTAAACAGAGTGAGCAGCAATTGCAGCTGTTGTGATAAGTGAATGGGTATCATGTATGGATCCCCTCCTTCCGTCTCTCTCTCTGTGTCTCTCTCCCTCACTTATAGCTTGTTTTCTATATGAAAACACAAGCAAATTTTATTTGTGTCTCCAGTTTTACCTACAACACTGTCACCACCAACTCCAAGTGCTAATGTCTGTAACATTTTCTTTCGGAAGCTGGGTTTCTTACACACATTTGCCACCTGACCGTCAGAGTAGAGTGCTAATTTTTGATATTCATTTTTTTTTGTCATGCTAAACTTCAGTGTGGAGAGTCCTGTTTGCCCTTGTTCTGATCTTTGGTGACTGTGGCATCAGGCCAAAGATCCATCTCTGAGTGGCTTCATTCAGGGCTGACTGTTTCACCAGGCAAAGCAGCACTGGTTTAAACAAACTTCCCTTGAATGTGCTCACTGGATGAATAATAATGACCATAATACTTTATGCTAATATTATGTCTACCATGCAATGCTATGACAGTGCTTCACAAGGGGGCAAATTTATTATCTTCAGTTTTATGAAGTTGGGGGAAAGAGAAGTGTACCAAGGTGAAATGCTTCTGCAAAAGGCACTATTAGGGACCAGTGAGCAGCAGGACTCACTGGCAGTCTGGTTCTAACCACGACACATTACTCCCCTAGCTGGTGAGGAAATGGATACTCCCAGATCCAAGCTCAAGGCATGCTGCTCTCCTAGTGATTCCCAACCCTGCCACTGTCCTCTTACTGTCACTGAAAGAGCACAAAGAGTACTGGGTCTGGGTCTGTCACCCCAATCAGAAACATGGGGTCCTTAATTAGGATAAACAATAGGCTGACTTTTAATGCTTCCTGGCATCCCACAGGAAATATTTTCCTGTGAAGTAGCTGCCTCATGCTCCCTGAAGGCCACCTAAGAACCCACCTGCCTCCAGGCCTCAGCTCCTGCTCCTTCTGGCTGTCGATAGCTCTCGGAGGTGAGGAATGAAAGGTACCCCCATGTGTTAGCCGGGCTTCCCTGCAGACACTTGCCTTTTCCATATTGAACAACCATGTGGTGGGATTCCAGGAGGCAAGCCAAGGCAGCAGCACTGCGCTTCCTGATGAACGGAGGGATGGGAAGAAGCAGATCAGGAATATGCAAGGAAAAGGGTGAAAGAGGCAAAAAGAGAATTAAAAAAAAAACTAGTTCTGAACACAGAGAGAAGGGAAAACTAGGATTAAAAGGAAGGAGAACTATGGACACAAAGGGGTAGCAAGGAGACACAGCATGGATGGCCACATCTGCACAAGTCACAGCACAGATCTCTGGGGCTGGACTTTGCTAACTCATCATGCAGTTATAGAAGATTTTGAAATAAGAAAATAAAGTTGTCTTTAAGTAAAAAAAAAAAAGAAATGGTTGCATGTGCTGACAGTGTGATGGCTTGTGTGTGGTATTGAGTTCATAGCAAAAGTCTGATCTGTAGGGTCCTTTCTGATGAGTCTCCAACATCCATCAAGATCCTTTGTTCTACTGCTGGGAAATTAGGAGCCTGTGCTTCAGAAGTACAAAGGATTACTGAACTTGTGTGTGTGCTCTAGACTGTATAGACATGAATTAAGATCAAAGTGTAGATCACTCATTGCTCTGATGTGTGTATTTTGGAGGAAAAGGGAAATGAGACATCTCTAGCACTGCAAAGATCTGATAATTTCCATGGTTTACTTGATTTCTTTTGCTCTCATTCATTTTTAATTTGCTCACACTCCCTTTTTGCACCCATGGATATTGTATTTTACAAAAGAATGGGCATAAGGTCATTTAAGCTGAAAAGAAAGATTAGTTCGTCATTTAGTCCAAAGCGCTGCATCACACCCAGCAGGACTGATTTCTCAAACTCCTAACATTCCCTGAGATGCAGGTGTTTAGTCAATCTTTGATCTCCAATTATGCTGATTCCACAACTTCCCTAAGCATCTCGAACCACAGACAAAATACTTTAGAAGGGTTTACCTAATGTTTAGCTTAAATTACCCTGACACAGCCTAAGACGATGTACTTCTGTTTCCTCTTCACTGACTAACAAGTATAATTGATCCCATGCGTCATTTGCTTTTCTCAGTAGTAACAGAAAGTTGCATAAACTGTTCCCAACATACTGCTTTGAAAAATGATGGGCTAGGTAGGTATTAAAAAACAGAACAGTACACAATTTAAGATAAAAGATTAATATTAATGCAAAGACTGGAAAATCAGGCAACTGGGATTCAGGAATTCTAAAGGAAATAAATTCTGTCTGTGTTTGGATGCAAACTGAGACGGACTCCACCAATTACAAAGAAATGTGTGATGAAGATGTGCCAGACTGAGAATCTGAATTATGTCCCCAACTGCTGTACAAAAATACAGAGTTTTTTTTTCATGAAGCACTGTTTCCTCAATAGATTTTACCGACTATAGTCTGTTTGCTACTCAGTTAAGCTAAATGGAGTGTAAGTACATCCATGTAACAGAGAGGCAGTGATATACAGTGGGGATTTAGAAAATTATTTAGTTAAGTCCATGCAGTTTCTCTGTGCAGAATGACCCTTTCTGTAAGTGAGGCCCAGTGGCTGAGGGGAGGAAAATCTCTCAGGGTTCTCACATGCAGTATCCTCCAAATGCTTCCCCTGAGAAAGCAGCCTTGCTGCTTTTTTCCCATACACGAGAAGCAGGAATCAGCTCAAGGCTGATCAAAGCAAGAGTAAGCTGCTGCTGCTCCAAGATCTTGGGAAGATACATCTAAAACCAAGGCATCTCAAATAATGAGAGGCTTTGCTTTTATGCTGCTTCCAACCATGCTGTGAACATGCCCAAGATTCTTTGTCAACATGGCAGTGATGAAATGTAGCCGATAAGATTTCCTCTGGCCCTTTCAGAGAAAGTCTGAAGGCCCAGGAAGCTCTGCTGAAAGATCATGGGACACAGGCTGTTCCAAGGGATCAAGATTAAGGGTGGGCAGATGTTTAATTCAAGAAATGATGCAGAATCCCACTGACTTGTGATAAGATTTTATTCATTGGCTTTTTCTCCCTTAGGATCTAGAAGATAATAATCCATTCTCGGAAGCAATTAAGATCAGAATCTGGTCCCTATCTTCAGGTTTCATCAGTTCTCATTCCAAATCTATTTGCATACAAATACTGGGAAGCCTAAAAGAGATCCTGATAATATTGTAAATTAGTCATCTATCCTGTACTGCACCTCTGTTTTTATTAGTAGAAAGAACTGAATCATCTGCCGTGACTCCATGCTTCTTGGTATGATTTACTGCCTCTGCTGATCATCACAGAAAACCGCGAACTAATGCACAGTACCTTCCCTTCACATCAGCATTTACTGGGAACAAATGGACATAGGCACAAATTAGTTTTGTTTCTGAACATCCTTCCAAAGCTGGACCTGCCTTTGTGCTGTGCAGCACACATCTGCCAGAGCCAGAAGAAAAATGTGAGACACAGGTTGTGATACAGACCCAAAATGAGGGTCAAAGGAAAACTGCCCATCTCAGAGACAGATTTCTTCGTTGCAGGCAAACACCTCTTTCTGGACTCTCTGAAATATGAGTCTTCTTTTTTGCTGTAAACTCTTGGAGGACAAACATCACATTTGCCTGGACTATTAGGATAGCTATTTCCATACAGCAATTTGTGACAGGAGAGAAGTAGCTCAGGTCTCCCTCTGGAATGGCAGGGAAAAGAACTAGGGAACACATGGATTGCTGTGAGCAAGATTGGTTAGCAAGCTTCAGTCAGAGAAGCCAGCATGATTCGCTGAGCATGGCTGGACTGCACAGAGCTGCCATTTCAGAACAGGTTACCTTGACTAACAAGTCAAAGTTACTGTCCTCCTGCTAACTACTGTCTTCCACTAACACAGCAGGCACCACCAGAGTTGCCACATCTCCTAAAGCTGTTGCTAAACGGTATCTTCCAAGAATTTGTGTTTACAGGACTCAAGGTGAATCATTTCCATGGAAATTGCCCTTCTCCTTTTAAAAAGGGAATCTTGTTTTTGTACACTCACATGCTGGGACAGATTGGCCTGAACTGTGAAATCCCGATCTGAATCCAAACTTCAACTACCTTATAAGCTGTTGAAATCTGAATGTTTGTAGCCAGGACGATTTGATTCAAATTTCTCTAAGCTGTGAATATATTAGAACATGGGGAGAGTAATGGACTTGTGTAAGGCAGCATGGGCTGTTGAAACACAGCTGGATCAGACACTCCCCGTTGGACCTGCTACAGCTGTACCTAGAGAGACTGAATAAGAGCAAACAATCCGCGTAACAATACGCTTGTTCCCCTGGCCCCAGCTTGGCTGCTTTGTGCTGAGCTTTGCAAGGGTAAAGCTGCTGCCTCGCAGCAGTAAGTGTGAGAGCCCTGAGCGGAGCCACGCGAGCCCCATCGCAGCGGCCGGGGAAGGGCCACTGCAGCCCAGCGAGGAGAGGAGAAGGGAGAGCAGCCCCCTACCTGCCCTCAGCCACCCCAAGGGGCTGGGAGAGAGCACGGAGTGCTTGAAACATCAGAGAGAGATCTTAAAATATCAGAGAAGGATCATGGAGTGCTGGGAGCCCAAGATGACCCTCCACTGCTTAAGGAAAAGGAAAGGTTGGGTATCTTGGCTGCCTCAAATGAAAGCTCGCTCATGTTGCTGATCTGTTCTGAGGCTATTGTTCCAGCTTTCTTTCCATCAAATAATTTCCCCATCATAATCTAATGACCTTATTCAGCCTAACACAGTGGTACTGAAATTCATTTCCCACAGAATCTCACACCCAAACCATATTGTTACAGGTCTCTGTGGACTTGCACTGAAATAATTTTTCCATGTAAAGTGACATTGTAGCTTCTCCCCGCAGACTTGTATTGAAAGCATTTTCCTGTTATATCTCACATATTATAATGCTGCGGTCCCCACAGACAAATTCTTTTTGGAGCATTTTTCTATGCAGTCTCACATTTTAAAAGCCATAATCGATAACCTTCGCTTGCCACAAAATTGTTCCCCCTAAAGCTTCATACTCAAACAGCATCACTTCAGTTCCCCACAGACTTGCATTACAGCAGCTTTGCCATGCTAACAACATTGCAAAAGAGATGTTTCAGTTGCCAGTGTTATGTAACTGTTGCAGGCAATTTACACTTTTCTCACTATAAATTCCCACTTAGAATCTTGGGTCATTTGAAAGTGCCAGCCCAAATGGACAAATACTGACCCTCACCAGGCAGCGCTCAGGATGACGTGAGATTTCGCTAACACAGATGTCAGATGTCAGGCCGCAGCTTCAAAAGACCCCATTTGTATCATGCTACAACTGGTCCTTTTTCTTATGTTGCTGATCTTTCAGCTTTTCCTAAATCTTTTCCCTCACTTTGCAGTCTCGGATTATTCTCCTTTTCTCCCTCCTAAGCTGTATACAACCAGCACAGGCTTCTCCCTTTCTCCCACTCCTGTTCTCTGTTCCTTTACTGGAAGATAGTTTCAAAGGCACTTGCTGGAGGCCTCCTCCATTCCCTCTGTGACTTCTTGCCTTTCAAAAGGGAATTTCGATGTAACAGGCTATCCTACAATACAATCAATTCCAGACTGCCAAAAGTAATGATGTGGCTTTAAAATAAGGACCCCTTAGGTTTGCTTGTCTATTTTGTTTGTTTCTTCCCCCTTTAAATCTTTTGTTATCTGAACCACTGAGAGATTCAATTTCTAGATTTGTCTCGACAAACTAGAGCCTAGAAAGTGTTTTATTTTTATGAAATTCAAGAGTCACAGAAAAACACATGATTCAGGAGACTAGGGCTTTAAGACCAATGCCAAATATCCTGAAAAGTGCAGTATGAGAAAAATAAGAAAACGGACATTGCAGGAATTGTAACAGTCATGGTTGGCCAGTTGCTCTGTTTTCCTACCCAGGCAGCCCATGAAACATGGGACTGGCTCTCATCTGCAATCCTATAAAGCCCTGAACTTAGTTATCCTACCCATGTAAGAGAGCCCCAAATTCCTGGGAGTGGGAAGCAGGAGACAAGGTTTGTCTGGAGCTCAAAACCTGAAGAATCTGTGAGAGGGGCAAGAAGTCTGGTAAAAGCTGCTCTTCTTCCCCACAGTCAACAAGTTTCTGCCAAGATGAACCCAAGACATGGATGTGTCATCCAGCACACATTTCAACAGGTTACTGTGGTCTATAATGTCCTGTGTAATGTATTTAGAAAAACAAACAAGCAAAAACAACTGTGGAGCCAGCTGTATGACTGCTACTACAGGTTGTTCTGCATGAAGCATAGATCCTAGGAGCACCAAAGCAGAGATATGACTATCTGACACAGTGTTTGCTTGTTTGTTTGTTTAGGACTGAATTATTACTTCTATTTTATTAAGCAAGGGGCCCTCAAATCTATAGCACTTAAGTCTTAGACTACAGCTATAGGTGTGAGTCCCTCAAGCGACAGCAGCAGCAGGTTATTGGTTGCTGGCAAACTAGCAATTTCAGAGGGCAGGGATGCACTTTGCCAACATTTGCAGCCCGAGGGCCTGGCCAGAGTCAGGGTCTAACCAGACTTGGCACCACACAAAGGGATAGGAAAGCACACCCATGGGCTGAAAGGGCCTTTTCTTTGTACAAGTTCAAAAACAAGCCACAGAAGTCAAGGCTATGGCCCAACAGGAGAAAGAAAACACAAGTGCCCGGGGCGTCCCACCTGCTGAGCACTCCGTGTGCTCACTAGCAATGGGGTAAACACACGCTGAAGCCCTTATTCTGCCTGGCTTGGGGCCTAGGACTTTTTCCTGGGTCATCCCAGTTAAATGTCCCAACAGTTTTTTTTTTTTTTTTTTTTTTTTTTTTTTTTTTTTTTTTTTTTTTTTTTCAATTTCGTTTCTGACTCAGTCCTTTCCCTTTGGGAACCTCTGTCTTGCATACATAATTCAATGCAAATTGGGTTAAAACTAAGGTCACTGATCCATGGCAGGGAAAGCTCAGCTGAAGACCCTCACGCTAATTAGTTAGATCTGAATCCTGTCTCTGTGCTGCTGTGGGTGGGTTCTGCAGCACTTGGGCTACCAGCTAAGCTGGGGTACAGTTCACTTCCATATCCATCCATCCAGGTGCTTGTTGACAAATCAGGATGTTTCATCCTGTTGACTTCAGGATGAAAACATCTTGTCAGAAAACTCCTGACTTCCTCCTTAATAGCAGTAAGGTCATGTAACAGGACAGGTTAGCTGCTGGACAGCTTGATGGCTCCAAGTACTCTGATCTTATCTCCAAATAGTGCTCAACTTAGCATCATTAGGACGATGATTTTTCCCAGGCATGACAGTAAAAGCACAGCTTAAGCTTGTTCTATTTTTGACAAATAAAGACAGATCTTATTTTTAAAACCAAGGTAATTAGGACAATAATTCAGGGGGAGTGAAGGAGGGGGAAGGTAACATTCTTGCAGTCATTCAAAGCCACTGGGTTAAGATGTTCCAAATCCAATAAACGTGCTTTAGGCCACCTTTGATTTCATCCTGACCCATGCACTGCACGCATCAGCTGGACCCTTGCATTTTCCTCCTCTTTCTGCAGTAATTTAACTCGCTTCTTAGCACAAAGAGCACCGTACACAGTTTTTAAATAACACAAAACTGCTGTCAAGCTCTTCTAGACATACATCAGTACCTAGGTTCTCTTCATTAGGATGACAATTCAGATAATGACCTCCCCAGGAATTCAAACAAGTCATACAGGCTTCATAGGGAGAATATCTTAAAGATGAAGCTATGTAGATGAACATATTACCTAACAGTATCTGAAATTATTCTGTGATGAGCCCTAGGGAATTAGAATTATCAGGAGAAGCAGAGCATGTGAAAAAATGTCCCTCAATGTCACTTTGTGCCAAGCATTCAAAAACCACACACAAAAACTGCATATAAACTTGGCAAGTGCTTCACAAGGCACAATCACCATAAATCTGGGGTAATATTCTATCTATTCAAAATGATTTTTTAAAGCTCTGTTCTGTTGATGATGTCTTTGTTTTATTTCATCCGGCTTAGACCATTCTAGGCTGGCTAAGTTTTTCTTTTGTTTACAGAAAGCTTCTCAAAGCTGTAAGTCTCAGAAAGTCATTAGGATTATTAGTTCAGAGGGGAGACAGCTCCAATGCGGACAGGCTGAGCGTACAAGTGTCAGCTGCAAATGATGTACGTGTATCCTTAAGTAGCTACATGACTTTGCTCTCACACTTTTATTTTCTGGAAAATTGTTCAGTTTAATTTCATGTTCTTCATTTCCTAGACTGAGCTCCAGCTCGGCCATATGAGACTATCTTAACTCTTCCCCTAAAATGATGTGCACTTTTTTTTGTCCATGAAATCCGGCAAACAAAATCCCCAAACCGCTTCAAGAAAGCTTCTCCTTCCGGAGCAGATTTTTTAAAAAGAGTTGAAGAAGCTAAATATTGGGCTGAGTGTTTCTGGCAGCATGTTTCCAGATGACATATGACACTACATTACAGCTTAAGATAAAAAACAGACATGTGCAGAACAGGACACAATACAGGACAGTGTATTGTACATCCCACTCCAATTTCTGCAGTCAGTGGCTCTCAGAGGGTTTTAGAAAACATCAGCATGACAAGCAATACGTTGGGAGTGAATCACCACTTCAGAGCTGTTCATGGCCCCAGAAAAAAATGAAGCATTGCAAGTGCCATGCAGGTTGCACTCGGGTGTTAACTTAAAAAAAAGAAAAGGTGATGCATGTCTGCCTTTAAAATAAGAGCACGTAAGCCCTGGATTGTCTCTGAATGTACTTCACTGTAGCATCAGTAATGCCTACCAAATAAGCTCAGTTTATCAGCCACAGAACTAAGTACCTTCTCTCTCCCTGCTTATTAAGAGCTTGTAAACCATTATCTTCTTTAACAGCAAAAGGAATGATACTTCTTGGGGAATACAGAAATGAATGAGGGAAGAGCTCTGTCAATTGCCAACTCCACCATTGCTCCTGCTTGAATGGCTTTGTTTACATACTAAATATTTTTTTCTAATATCAAACCCATGTGAAAACTGGATTGCAGATGGAGTCCTGCCCACCAGCAGTCCACTGACAGCTGTGCTGTTGTATCTTATGCCAGTCAAATGGAGCAATGCGGGAGACAAGCACTTAAAAACCCTGGGATGCTTCAAAAACACCCAAGTCAAGAAGATGAGGGCATTGAAGAGAGGAGGTAAGAGATCTTTTTGAAAGAAATAGACTGATACAGCTACAGAATCTATTCAGTAAATGCATACACTGTTTCTCCTCCCTGAAGAGGAAAAAATGATTAGCACAGTTTACTCAGTGCTGTAATAGGATTACAAGTATCTTAAGGAATCTGATACTGTCCCTGCAGCAGCCTGTGTACTAAGGCAATAGATGAAACAATGTGATGAAACGGAGGGATATATTTGGAGACACTGTGGAGCAATTTGATCAGATACTTAGTGAAGCAAATGATTCCCAGGACTGATTGCCCCTCAGTGAGGATTACTATTGTGCTCCATGAGAACAGAACTGACCGCAAATGCTTTGCACCACGAAAAAAAGAGATGCTCTAGCACCAAATGGAGCGTTTCAACTTTTATTATTGAAAAACTAAGTGTCAGCCAGCATAGTCAAATGGAAAGGGCATTATACAATGGATCAGGAGACACTTCATCTTACGGTCCTTTATGAAGTGGTTGAAGATCAGTGGATAGAAGTAGCCATTCCAGTTATGATTTCTGTGGGATAAGAGAAAGCTTCTTTTGAACAGGATCAGGACTACGTGTTTAAAAGTGGTGCGTTCTAAAACCTTTTCCATAGGGGCATTCTTGACTACTACTTAATCTAAGTAGTGCTGCAAATGATACTGAATCCTTTAAATAAGTGTTTGTTTACAATGAAAATGTTAGCATTGCTACCATGTGATGAAGACAGGATAGACCCAAAGCCTGGAGACGGCACACTTACAATGCAGGAGTCACAGCCAAAATGTCAGGAAAGTGCAGCTCAGGGACAAAGATTCTGTTTAAAGTCACTATTTTGTTAAGATCACATGAAGCAGGCAGGTAGAGACAACCAAGCTACAGTTCCTAGAGGTAAATAGTTTAAACCAACATTCATGTGAAGTATTTCTTTTTGAAAAGTGCTGACAAATGCCAAATAAGCCATTTTCTTAGACAAATCCAGACCAAAGAGTGAAGGTGTCGAGGATGACTGGGACTCTTAGGTACCAACTGAGCTGTTGCTGCCGCAAGCCCCACCGGGCCTGCGGAAGGATTCTGGGGCAAAACAGGGTGACCTGAGGGGACATCCGTCCAACAAAACACCAGACCTGGTGCATGGGATTTTTCTGCCTCTTACAATGTTGCCATCTTTTTGTCCTAATTTACCATTTCATTCTACTGCACTGTCTTTGTTTTTGTCTTTCTTTAGCCTCATCAACTGACTTTTCCTACGCATTTGCTGTATTCAGTGCTGGAGGGTGATGCGATATAAGCACTCCTGCTACATGTTATAACAAGTTGAAGTAACAAAACAGAGTTAAAGATCTGATAGGGTGTCAAGATACGCGGTTTGCATCACACCTATGAATGAAGGATTTCAGTATGAAGTTGTTTCTTACCCATTTTCATTTCTTTTTCCTCAATGTAAGATTAAAAATCAGATGCCGGACAAACAACCTTTTAATTCACTCTGCAAATTGTGCAACTTTTGGACTCAAACTAGATCCTTTTGTTCTTAGCATCTGTAAAGATTCTGCAGACCAAATGAGACTTCCACAGACAGTTCTGCAATTCCAATGCTTTGAAAGTAAAGTCAACACCGTGGTGGAACCAATCAGAATTTAATAAGCAGCACTCTAAAGGAGGATTTCCTTGCAATTCCTTCCCCATTGCTTCAGCTTTTACAGAATGAATAGAGTAAAAGTCAGAAAAATGTGTGTTTTTTACAGAGTCCATGACTCTGACTATGCCCAGAAATCAGTTGAGCATGAAGACCCCATTCTGACAACTCCCTTTACAAGACAGGCCACGCTTGAACTGAATACAGCTCCTGCCTCCAGTTCTGCCTTCCTCGCAGTTGGTCTCTTTGTTATATCTGAACAGCAATCTCAGAAATCATCATCACCTACACATATATGCACACACCCTCAAGAATTAATATGGGTTCGGCTGTCAATTCCCTTCACGCACAGATACACTCTGTTCATCTTCACTGCCAATATTCTCACCATCAGATTAGTGTTTCTTAGGACTGGAGAGTGACATTTTCCGTTTCTCTAGAAAACACTGCACAGGTAACTGCCATCCCAGCTACCTCATCTTCCTACCATCCCTGCTGATTTTGATCTAGATTGGATTGCTCTAATTGACTAATATTCCTATTATGTTAGGAAAAGGGTTTGACTGTGGCACCTATACCCTGCGTTCTACTACAGTCGCTGCTGCCAGCAATACAATACACACAAACAGGGCCTTTACAGGTGCACTCAAAGTTCAGACTAGTCATGAATTACAACTATGAATGGGAATTAAGTAGAACATTCCTTTCTAAGTACTTAGAACTTGGCAATAGAGGCTTCATTTAGTAACAAAGGTATTAAGCCTGGAGGATTTGGCATAAAATGGAGCTTCTTTCTGGGGCAGAGATGATTTTACTGAAACATTTGATAATTGTACTTATTATAAGCAAGGGCTGGTAGCATCAATTATTACAAAGGTTGCTTGACACTTCCCATTCATTATAAAATCCTCTTTTCAATTGCTGAAAACTTTGCCAACCCTTAACTACCCAGGCTGAAATTTTCCATGCTGAGTGTCTATCTTATGCTGATTTATAATTTTTTAAAGGAAATTTTAGTCAAAACAGCCTGCCTTTTCCAAGAATGAAACTAGAGAAAAATACATTGTTTTGGCCATGTTTAAAGAAACAAATCTGCAAAATGCTATATTTCAGAAAAGATCCTAAAAGAGAAAAAAGTTTATCATGCAAATCTCTTGTGCTGTCTCCCTGTGAAACTCAGAAATGATGTTTTAAAAACTGCAGTAATTAATTCTTGAAGGGGAAATAGCTGCAATATTAGGTTGCCAAAAATCCATTTTCACTACTGATCTGCATTCCCTGAGAGCACCTACCTGGGAAAGGATGGTTACGTGTGTGCGTGCCCACCAACCCACTTACTAAGCTGAGCTAGTGCATGCAGCATTCAGGACCACAATGCTGAAGACGGATTTTTCTGCACACAGCCATTCCTATCTGTCTGAGATAGATCTGACATTAAGAAATAGGGATAAAGCCATGATTTCCCTATGCTCTTCATGACTACCTCGTTGCCAATGGGTAGTGCTGATGGGGAAATTGTCTTGATGCAGAAGAAGCCAGATTACTAAGAAACAGAAAGAAATTAGTAAGAATGTTAATTAGGAATTAGTCAAAAAGGAAAGCAACAAGCTGAGACAAAGCGTGGTGAGGCTAGGACTGGACAGGTGGTAAAAAATCAGTGCAGGGCTGTTGGAGTTTAGAAATGGGGATGGAAGGAAGAAGAATAAACACTTACTGGGGCTGGGAGTCCTGAAGTGCAGTGAGTGGGGTCTGTATCGAAACTCTGTTCCAGACAAACTGCTTTCCCTGGGGAAAGGAGCCTCCGGAGGGTGAAGTTAGGCTCTGTGAAACAGAAGCTGTGAAAAGGAGAAAGATGATTCATTTCCAGGGTTCAGCAGGAGAAAGGGCTTTGGGAATTCAGGTAGGAGCGGGGGAACAGTCTCTTCTCCCCATGCTTATCACACCAGGTCTGCTAAAGGAGGACGAACGTGGCCTCTGCACACGGGGACTCTGCACTCCCTTGGCCACAGTGTTGCCAGGCAAATCAGCTAATCTACATTTTTACGGCTTGTCAGTCATCCTCTCAGGGATCCAACACGAGACCCTAGAGTCTGATCTGCAAAACTGCTGAGCATTCACACCTACAACTGAAGTCAGTAGGAATTATGCTTTGAATATATAAAATATTTTACCATGCTGTGAACTCAGGGAAAAAGAAAAAAAATCAGACACATCTCTGGCAATGTTTTCACTTCATCTTCATATCTTTGTTTGCCATCTGTCCAAGTGGGGGTGCAGCATCCTCTCACTCCATTGAGGTGTTATGAAAATATAATATTTCATATCTGTGAAGCACCCAGATACAATAACAAGAACTGCTGAAGGAAGGCTCCCAAGGAAATTAATAACTGTGTATTCAGAGCAGGCTTTGAATTGTGTGCAGTAAATAAGCCACGGGGTACACACTGAACAATGAAGATAAAGGAAAATATTATACAGCTGCTCATTAAGTGAGTAACGTCCATCCTGCACTCTAAACAAGGCAGGGATTTAATAGTACTGATCCTGTGATTAAAGACAATACCATAATGCACACGCACTAAGGCGATAGTGAATCTGCAGCAACAACTTCAAATTTCGCATTTCCCAAGTTCTGAGTGTTTGGCTTAGCCACTTTGTGAGAGTGCCAAATTCTCTTAGTTTGGCTACACACAAAAAACATGACATAGATCAATAAGGATTAGAGAGAGGAATGGGTTCCAGAACTGGCTCAGTACGAAGTCCAAGGGTGTCTGGAGTCTGTTTACATTAGAGAAGAAAGCTGACCACACCTATTGATCTGGATCCAGACGTTCTCAATTTCAGAGCTAATCAAGCCTTGTTTCTGCTTTGGGACCATCTCTACAATGATTTGTTCTCCCTCACTTGTCAGAGGATGTCTATGGACTTCTTTATATTGGTTTGACCTTTATAAACACTGCAACACTAATCTTGCCTCTAAAAGTTCTACTTACTCTTGTTAAGTATTTAAGATTTTGTTTAGCAACATCATAAAAAAAATGTGTGAGGTAGGCAGGGGTCTTTCTAGGCAATTTGGGTAACACAAAACAGGTATTCTTCATCGTGAAACTTTAATCAGAGGACAGAAGACCTAAAACAACAGTTTGGCATCTGGAGTGGGCATCCAAGAAGGGCCTGGATGGAGCCGGAAAAGCAGAGGTTCAGTCAGGTGGGAAGTCTGAGGGTGGAAGTGGAAGGCCCTGTTTTCCAAGGCAGATAAACCAATCTGCTGCACCTGCTATTGCAGCCCACAGCATCACCCTCACTGTGCCTCAAAGGTGCCATGAGAAACCAGACACGGTCAACAGATCACGCACTACTTTACATAAGGCAGCCAGAACATTTACATTTGTGTTTTCCTTTAGGCTGTCTGCTCTTAAGCTTCCGGATAATCAAATATTAAAATAGACTTGCCGGAGACTCTCTCACTGACCTGGGAGTTACCACAGTGGTGATAAAATACCTGGATCTAGATGGTATCACACTGATCAATGCATGCATGCTCCTGAAGGTAGTGCTTTTACAAAGCCTTAAAATTCTAAATATAAGGTAAAGTGACCATAAAACTTTCTGTTATAAAGTAATTTATCCCAAGAGTCTTGAAAAGCACCTGGCAACAAGAAAGATCTACTACAGCATCGTCTATGCAGTATAATCAAGACTTTGTTTTTTGATAGCTGGAAGTATTTCCTTTTTTCCATTTTGAATTTGTCAGCTTTTAGCCAACTATATGTATGTTTGCTCTTATATCCTGAGATAGAGGTTAGAAGATCCTGATCAGCTTTTCTTGTATCGCTCATTACTTTACAAAAAAAGAAAAAAACCCTTTACCAGCTCTCCAGAAAAGACAGAAACAGCAAGTCAGAGGAAAAGCATGGTAACACAACTTGGGAAAAAAAAAGTGCAAAAATCAATCCTAATCCATTCTCTCCCCATTGGGTTGATTATCAGTATTCCAGTCCTGACCACTGAAACCCACTTTCCATGCATGGGTAATACTCTCCAGTAGCACCAGGGAGGTCATATCTGCTGAAGACCTGTTTCCTGCTCCTGCAGGGTGAAGCTGTTTCAAAACTACAGCCTGATCACTCTCATCGTTGTGCCGTGTGTATGTCCGTAGCCTACAGGCCTCGGCCTCTGCAGAACGTGTGCCTGACCGGCTGCTGCAGACAGCACAGCAAGGATGAAACCAGTCTTGATCACAGAGGCACTTCCACTGCCACCAGGGAATCCAGGATCCTGGCTCTAATTCCAGATTAGCCAGCTGACACATTCCCAGCTCTTCTCGGGGTGTCCTTACACTCCCAGCACTCTCCTAGTGCCGTCAGACACCAAATCCAGCAGATGAAGATTCAATACAGGAGCCCTGCTTTTGCTCCCGAAGTTACCAACAGAACTCCCAGGGCTGCAGGATTGCTGGGCACCGGGTTTCCCTGCCCAACTCTGTGCAACACCGTCATCTAGTGGAAATGAGCCTGGAGAACAGGACTCCAGCTGTGTTAGCACACAGCCGGTGCACCGTGGGACACCTGGTACGGGCAGGGAAGAGTGGCTGTCACCTGCACCTAAATCTGAAAGTGCTCCTCGCTTATCATCATCTCCATCAGGCAGGAATTCCTGTTCAAGGGCAGCTCATTCTTTTTGCTTCTCATTCCCCTCATCAACAGACTTTGAAAAGGGTGGTAGAAACAAGCGTGTCCGTCTGCCTCCCTTCTGCAAGGCTCCTCAGGGCAGATGCTGGAGGTCAGTGATTAAGCATGTTCATGGGCAAAGCATTTCCAGCAGTGGCACGTTAGTGTTACAGAGCGGCAGTCACCAAGCTTTGCCAGGCAGAATGGTGATATTCAGACAAAATGCTACAAAAAATAAACATTTTTAAAGAGATGCTTCATGTGGGACCTTCATAGCATTTCGGAAGACTTAAGCAAGCCTCACTTGTCCCCACATACCAAAGAGGAACATTAGCACCCACTTAGAGATGATGTGAAGTTATGTTGCTTGCACCCCATTCCTGGCTCTCTAGAATATTTGTTGTTTATTGAAGCAGCCAAGTTCTTCTCCTCTCCTTTCCGATACAGAGCAGCTCCTTTGAGCAGCTTCACGACACGATGTCCAACTGCTGAGATCCCAGGACGCAGTGGAAGGTAAGGAAGAAGTCAGTGCTGGGCGAGTTTGAAAGATTTGTCTGCAGATGTTTCAAAGGGGCAAATCCAAATGCAGAAGTGTTGCAAATCAGAGCCTAGCAATGGCTGACCGATTTGTTAAAGAAGGGGCACTATTACTAGAACGGGCCTAACCCTGGTCTTGTATGGAGCTATAGGTGGCAGATCTGTATCTAGACTGCAGCTAAACTGCAAAATTCAATAGCTACATGGTGACCACAGGTAAATTTAACTGCCTAGGACTATCTCAATTAAAGGAAAAGACATTTAGCTATCAAACCTTTTACCCAAATTATAAAGTTCCTTTGCTCTAAATACATCACTCAGTTTCCAAACAGTAGTTTTATTAAACTTCTCCAAGTCAATTTAAAGCAGACAATACATTTCAGAAGGAACATGACAAAAATGCAGCTTGTTCTAAGAATTAAAGTTTCTCCTATTTCTCCTATAAACTCTACATAGCCTGTTTTAATAGTGGAAACTCAAGAGGATTTGGTGTTCTTCCCTTCTCTGCTTTTACCCCAGGGAAGACAGCATGGCTAATAAAACCCACAAAGATCAACCCTAAAAATAAATAACTGCTGTTGGTCCAGACAGCTCTGACTCTTGAAAGAATTTGATCTGGGTGGTAATTACATTTCACTTTCAATCTATACATGAATTCAGTGCTGGCAAGAGGTGTCTTTTATCTTCCTATCCTCGCCGATCCATCCATCAGCATTTCCACAGCATTCATCCTAGCGGGAGCATTGCGGTGGACTGAAGTGCTTTGTTTATTCACATAGCAAATACAGCAGAGACAACAATATTGCAAGCTACTTTACATCGCCCCGTGATCATTCTTGCACCATACCCATAGAAAACAAGTTTAAGGGTGAGAAAGCATCCCTTTCGTTCATCACTATGTTATAAAGTTGTCCACTGGAATCCTTTAAGATCTCTGAGGGTAGGGAGAATATGCTTACAAATACCTAATAAAAGAGATCATCTCTCGCTGTATGCCTGGCTTCCATTCTATCCTTAGACCACCGTGACTTCAGCACAGCTATTACATTACTAATCAGAAGTAGACCAGGAGGTATCAATTTTACAAGAAAATACTTGTCTGATGATAACAGCACTAAAATCTGGTGAACACTGTCTAATAGCCAGGGAAAAAAAAAAAAAAAAAGTCATTTTACTACTTATCTCTTCTGCTGCTCTGGGAAGATATTTATATGTTTACCTCCTAGACTTGAAGAATAAGACCAGCAACTTACTTGGTGGTGAATGGATTGCGTTCTTTCAGCTGGCTGCCTTCACAAAATCCCATCCTGAACCACCTAATTCTTGGTGCAAAAAGAGGTAACAATGGCTCTTCCAGCAGCAGAAACTGAGAGGGGTTTTGATGATGAGTGGATTTGCCATTTTGATCACAACACTGTCCTGTCTAACTTAGCTTTACCAACTCCTTATCACTTACTTGCCAAAATATAAGCATTTTTTTTCTGGATATTTAAATTATTTTGTTGATTCTTCCATTGTTATTCTTGCTATTTCTATCACCACTACTGCAAAAAAATAAAAATGGGGCAAACTAGTCTAACTCCTTCCTTTGCCTCTACACAAGACAGGATACTTCTCTTTCATGGTAAAGATTTACATTGATTTCACTTCAAGGAAAGAATTTCAAGGGAGGAATAGTATTACTTGCCTGCTGTTCTTGGCAGGCAGTGACACGTACAGAGTAAACCATAGGTCCTGTTATTGCCTTCTAGTTAAAGAACTGGAGAGACAAAGGCATCGCTGTTTCAGAGTTAAAGAGGAAGCAGTAATGAATATTTTGTAGGTCACAAACTGGCTTGTACGGACATTTCTGAGTGAATCCTGAGGTCTCCAGGAGGTCACTTGTTTCTTGACCCTCCATTTACAGTAAATTTGGAAAACACATGGTGCTGGATAAAGTGAAACTAAATTCTCCTTCTGTTACTGCTGAAGATAGTTTGAAATTCAGTCAGGATCACTTGCCTAGTTTCAGGCTCCATTGTAAGGCTTTATATTGATTTTGATTGATGTTGATTTATACTGATACATGGCGTTATAGATTAAAAAAACATGTCCAAGGATAGTTCAAAAAGTGAAGAAAATCTTTTAAGCGTCCAGGAAAACACAGCTTTGGGAAAGACTCAGATCCGAGAAGGCCACTGATTGCAGTGGAGCTATGACAATTCACATCAGTAATCCCTTACCTGTAACTTCCATTTTCGTTTGATTCTTCTTGGCAAACTCAAGACAAGCTGGAAAAGGAAACATCGTGTGCACGTTAGCACAGCACCTAACATAGTGAAGTCCCAATCTCAGCTAGGACTTCCAAGCACTACTAGAATATGAACAAGAAAAATTAACAAAATAGGCATGTTTAGGAGCCTTCCAACTAGAGCTGAACACCAAGGATGCCTAGATCAGAGAAAGTGTCAGCCTACAGAGGGTATTCAACCTATGCCAGGAGTCTGTCCCACTCTCAGATGATTTCCAACCGTAAGGTCTCTGGCTGATGATCAGAGGTGGTTGGAGCTGAAGCAGTTATCGTTCCCATCTGTTTACCCCATTTCTGTGCCAGAGTTGCCTGGGTCGGCAGCAAGGAGGCCTCGATGGCACAGCTAGTCCTGTTCAGATACCATGCGACATTGGCTGCTCTATTAATGGAACCCAGAACGAGCTGCAGCCTTGGCTACTATGTTAGACTGAGATCCATGAGATCTCAAGAAGAGTAAAAGGGAAAGGTAGGAGGAAGTCCGATATCACTTCCACCCATCACAGCAAAACACCTCTCTGTGACTGTGAATCTGAGCCTTAAATAAACAGTTTAGAAACCTTCCATAAAATGGTGTCATGTTATTTGGCCAGAAATTGGAATCGTGAGTCTGGAAAATCCTAATTCTTGATCATAATTCCTTCAGTTCTACTTTAAGGTAGCCAATCACTGCAAGGCCATACTTAAGACATCCAAGACAGACTCTAGAAGAGAGCTGTGAGGGTTGTCAACACTTGTTTGCTACTGAATCTGAGCAATCTCCAGGGGGTTCATGACTGCAGTGAATCCTCTGAAGGTTTCTTATGGATTCAGGGGAGCCAGAATTTCATCTGTAGAATTAGTAGCAGCTACAGACCAGCCCTTCCTGAGAATTCAAAGCAAGGCATGCCAAGACAGGAGCTGGGAGCTGCGTGAAGGGCTGCGTAGCTATGAATACAATACAAGAAGGATTAATGATGCTATAAGCCACACTATTAGGGTCTGAAATCAGAAGCTTCCAAGATCCAGGAAAATGTAAGACCATAAGAACAATCATGTTGAGCCAGCTGACAGATCCCTTTAGCCCAGTGTATTGTTTTCACCAGTAAGGCAAAGAGTATAAGAAACAGGGTGTGTATGTACAGTGCTTCCCCTGGAAAATCCTCCTTCCCAGCACTCAACAGTTTAGGACCGAGCAATCACACCAGAACTGTTGTTTCTGAAAATCACAAATCAGTCTTCCTCTCGTAAATTCCCCTAGTCCTGTTTTTAACCTGCACAGACTTTTGACCTCCACGGCATCTCCTGACAACAAGTTTCCAAGTGTAATTGGGAGTTGTGTGAAAAAGTACTTCCCCGTTACGAGCCGGAAACACACGAGTGGTCAGTGCCGAGCAGCCCCTGTCAGGAGCAAGGCTCATTCCTGCTCTAAGTACTAGATTGCAGTAATATCCTGGGTAATTATATGACACCTTAGACTGTTTAAATCGTAACAACTACATACAACCTTGAACAAAAAAAAAAGTGTTTGCAAGAGCAGGCAATATTGGCTATCATCCAAACTACCTCCTCTAGCAATATTCCCTACCCACTGTCTAGACTGATGATAATCAGATAAGAATTTGAATCTTGATCTCTGCATGGGAGTCTCAGACATGGAAATCACTACCCAGCACTAGTGAAAATACCTTTCTGAGTGCTACATGCCACTATTTTTAGAGCAATGGGGCAGCATGCTACAAAAAGCTATATTAAAATGCCCGCAACAGATGGAGGAAAACAAAGCCTCCTTTGCTTTATGTGCAAGCACCTCAGTCCCTCCCCACTCAAACTCTTATGTCTCAAAATCATAAGCCAAAAGACAGGTGCACAAGCCATGTTCACTCTTGTGGCTGCCTACACCAGTCCAAGTGATAAAGACAAGTCATATCTGCTGAGGAATAAGAAAACCATCTCTGCTCCACAGTGGCATTTCCAGTAGAATGTGAAGTGTCACGGGAAGAAACAAAGAAAACCAGACCCTTCTGCAAACGCAGATTTCAGCAACTGCCCACCTCACAGGGGCATTTTACATTCAGCGTCTTTCTCTGAAGGGGAATTTTTCTATACTGATCACTGAGGGAACAGTTACAGGCGTAAATCAGCTCCATTAAATCAACAGTGCAAAACATATGCAGACAAGCCAATGGACTATTTTTCTTCCACAAATAAGCTGCTTTTATCATGGGAATAATCTTAATGTTTGCTGACACTATAATTAAAAATTAAAGCTGCAGAAAAATGTGAGGTTTGCTAAAAGACAATAGATATCTTTTATCCATACAATATACAGCACCAAAATATTCAGTGTTCTGGGGAGCATAATTAATCAGTGTGCTCTTGCTGAAGTTCTTTTAATTGTCTATGATGGGGTGTTTTGAGGGGGATTATTGAGTTTTAACATGGAATGAGATAGGCACCATAGGGAATATTTACATGAATAAAGATTGCATGATCAGGACCTTTGATCTGGGAATTGCTATTCTGTAATCATCTGTAAAGCACCAGGAGTGCCCCTGGCACTGTATATATAATAATAAACGATTAACAATAAATCATGTAATTAAATCTTCACTTCGAACATTCTTTTTGTAATTCTTGCCTCAGATTTAAGTTCCCACATCAGACATATTAGGTCCTCATAATATTATTAAAGTTCCTACACTTGAGCTTTTACAATTCCCCTAGGGATCTATTGTTTCTTTGTTTAATGTGTTTATGAGCCCAAGGCCCCATTAAATTCAACAGGGAAACTCCCAGACCTTTAAAAACTTTGCCACCAGAGACATTTCTTAGGAAACAGGACCATTTTTGTCATTCTATCATGTAGCCATTGGAAAGTCAATTGATCGGAGAAGTTCCAGGAGACACTTCCCTCCCAAGAAATAATAAAAAATCATCCAGTCATTTATGTCACTGGGCAGGCTAAGCTAGAATGGCTCCAACCATATTGTTTTCCCTCCTCTATTCCATCTGCTCATCCTCACAGACACACATTAGGAATATTTTGTACCACTATCATTACTTTCCATGCCTCATCACCTTTTTCAATGCCCTCTGTAAGGATAAAGAAAAGTCAAAGTCTACCCATCTTTCTTTCATTGGGAAGATGATGAGACACATAAATGTTTGCATTTATCTAAACCCAAGTTGAAACTTATCCCCAACAGATTTAAATGTGACATTATATCAGAGACACGATATTTTAAAAAAGAAAAAAAAAAAACTGGTAATTTCAGGTATCAAACACTAACTCTTAACAGTGAGTTCCCACCCACCTTCAAGAGGAACTTCTTAACAAACGTGGAGTCTCTTGAGAGAAAGCAGAAGGATGGGACCTTTATCAGCACGCTGGAGAAGCCGGAGCTGGCCATGGACAGGCTTCATGATCTGACCCCCCGCTGGAAATTATCTGACATTGCTTTCTGTAATCCAGATGGCCAGTAAATTCTGGTTTATTTTAGAGAGTTATCTTGTCTAGCTGCAAGGCACTTCTCAGCTGCTTGCCTCATTTTTCTAAAAAGTAAAACTCATTCAGAATTTAAGTCTCCTTGGTGAAGCCACAGAGGAGAAGCAGGGCTGCTGTGGTTTATAAATTCAGCCTCAAGACTCAAAGGCGGCACAGAGCAAAGGGAGTTCACACTTATGTAAAAGTGTACCCAAGGGATAGTGGAGGTCACTTGTGTAAAAGGCAGGGTCTAAAGTGAGAATGCCTGGCATCAATCTGAGCAACATCATGCCAGTAGAAACAGTTCATCAGCAGCTGAGTTGGTGGTTTCTCAACACAGAAGAACTTATATGGGTTAGAGTGAGCCCTGGGTGAAATGGAAATTCTTTTGGCCTTGACTAATGCATTTTAAGTGACTCCCACTTAGGGTCAAATAATTACAAGTTCCATTTTGTTAAACAGTTAAAAAACAAACACAATCTGTATGAGGCTGGAAAGTTTCAGCTACATTCCAGCGAACATGAGGGATGGTGAATGTAGCCTGTGGGCCAAACACAGCCCACGCAGAGCTTCACACTGCTGCCGCTTTCATCTTCAACATCCTGAGGTGCAGCCCCCAGAGGCTCCAGGATCCCAACAAGCAGGGTTCTGTCCCGCTCCAAGAGAGCACGCACCACATGCTAGGGCCTGTGCTTGCCGGGAGCCGCACCGTCACGCCGCTCCTGCCGAGGCTCCCACTTCACTGCATCTCTCAAACTCAGTGCAGGGCTTAGGTCTGATTTCAGCAGAGAGAATTATACGTAACTCTTCAAGTAACCAGCAAGGTTACTGTTCAGAAGGCAGTAACTGATGGCATTCAGATTCAGTAGTAATTGATGGCATCCATCAGCTTGCTGATTCTTTGATGAATCACGTTCTCGTACAATGTATGATCCACGCTACCGTTTTGGAGTTACTAAAAAATCAAAACAAGTGCATTTCCTCCTACCTCTCCAAAATCCAATGACACACAACCAAACTCATACATGAAATGGAGTACACACTTGGTTGTTAAGATATCTGAAGACACAGCAAGGAACAAGGTCATATAAAGTTTCAAATAAACAACAGAATTCTCACTGTAGATAATTTATATCATTTGACCCCATATCAAATAACAGGCAGTTTTAGAAAAAAATGAACATTGAATACATAAAGTTCTAGCCGTGTCTCTGTAATACCCTTGGATGGCTTCACGGTAAAAGCCTAGTGAAGGGATCCTGTAACATATTCCACTTTTCCAGCTTGCCAGTGGAAAATTTTTGTAGTTACTACAAATGCAGTAACCTCCTGTATGAAATACTTTACAAACAAGTTCTTCCCAATCTCCCTGTGAAATAGCTAAGTACAGGCTGAAATGCAGAGACACAAAGAGTTTGTATGCCAAGAGTATCAATCAAGTGCATTTGCTGTCTAGTGGGGATCCAGCTAACGGTACAGAAGCCCTTATGCAAACATAGGGTGTGCAAAGGAGACCTGAGTGATTCAGCTGCGGCAATCTAGTAGGAAAGGATTGTAATACACTTGTAATTTCAGGTTCCCAAAGCTTGGACCAGATCTGGGGATCACCTCTTTTCTCTCAGTCTAGCATTCTACTCTGCCTCCTGAGTTACCTTTTGTTGACTTGAGCTTTGCAGCAGTAGGATCAACCACTATCAGCTCTCTGCAAAGAAAAAGATGGTGTTATTCAGGACAGATTTAAAAAAAGTCACTTAAATATCCGTATATATATTAGCCTTCTACCTTTTTAAAATGAAACCTTCCAACATGTCTCAAAACTGAAACATATTTTCTATGAACACGACTCATTTTTTCTTGCCTTTATGCTCCAGCTTCTTCAATGCTACCAGTGGAAGCAGTGACCCATGGACTCATAGTGAGGGCTGCACTGCTGGGTTCTGTGATTTAAAAGAACTTTTTTTGAAGGATAGCACCGTACTCTATTTGGAACTCTGAACTCTGCTCGGCATCTCATCTTGAATAAAATGTTTAACTGCAATATTCTGCTCTCTCTTCTTCAGATGAGAGATGAAACAGAAAACAGCTTATAACCTTCTTTGTAAATGCTCTCAGATATATGAATGAAGCATTCCTCCTTCCCTTGCTATCGCCTTCCTGCAAAGGCTTTCTGTCTGAAACAAAGATGCTGGGTTAGAGGAGCAACTAATCAGCAGCCTAAAAACAAGCAAAAAAGCCCTAGTCCAAGGTCAGCATGACCTGTAGTAACTGCCTTTGCTGCTCTTCCACACACACCAAGTATTAACAGCCACCCAACACAACTCCCTAATATGACTGAATGGTAAAAAATGAGATAAGGCAAAGCCTCTTGCCCTAAGCTTACTGCTCAAAGGGCGCAAAACACTAAGTTCATTCCTACATATAAAGAACATTTATTTGGAAAAATCTCTGGCAAAGAACCCCATAGAGATTAACTCTTGCTTCTCTGGATGCCATCACTAAATGCAGAGACCTCCAGCTTGCTCCAGAAATCAGCAGTTTCTGGAAGCCGAAAGCATTCACATTAGTTTCTCACATAACCATGCAGCTCATGAACACAAGATCCACACTGAAGGGTGCAGTTATGCAACAGGGCCCCATGGAAGAGAAAAAAATGCTCAAGGCAAGTTGACTGCTTACATCATATATTTCCATGCTCTGTTTACAATCTCTCTCTGTAGGAATCTCACAGTTCTACTACATAAGATGTGGGTGAATGGCTTCTGATGAAATAATAAAAAAACGCAAAAAAATCTTTTTGAATATTCACCTTAAATTTCAACAATAATCTTTTTTTTTTTTAAATGTCACATATGTAGCAGATTTTTTTAATGTCTAACCCCTAATAAGCTACATACAAGGAGTGGGGATATGTTCTATATGCTCCTTGTGATCTGTGTTTTGCAACTGCATTTTCTTCCATTTCCACTTCTGAATTCTCTCTAATATACTTTTTCTTCATATCTGTACAGTGTTAAAGAGGTGAGTCTCAGACCTCTGTGCTTCACTAAGGGGGCCCTGATGCTATTTTAAGCAGTAACTTAAAGACCACTTTTTGCTGCTGCAGTGATGGCTGAAGCAGCTGTTTCTGTTTCTTCCTCCCAGCAGTGAATTAGATGAGGAACTAATTCAGGTTAAAGTTCCTTTTCCCCATAAACATTCCCTATAACTGGCCCTGCACCACTTAGCAACAATAACTTAGAAATTGCTGAAAATTCTCTCTCATCCACCTTGCCCACCCCTTAACGTGCACAATCCATAGACTGATTCACAGTAAGGTCCCCATTAAAAAAAAAGTGTGAGCAGAAATGGAAAGGCCCTGCTGTACATGAAAAGGAGATGAGACAGCAGGGAAGGAAAGATGCATGGGTAGGAAAAGCCTGAGAACTGTCCTAAAAGCCCCAGTATCATGGAACTGCAAACCCAGGGATCCACCTCTGAAAAAGTCAGTTCTTAGGGATGTCATCATCTCACACCGTGGGTTTTTTCCTTTGTGGTCCAGAATAAAGAAAAGTTAGTTTAAGAAAAGCTTCTGCAAAGTTTCCCATCAAATTGTTTACCACAAATCCCTGAAGAGTTAATCAAGAGGGAGCTCTGCAGATCATGGCCTTAGTCAGGTTGCAGAGTCTCCCTTCCAAGAAAGAGTATCCTGACTTCAGAAAGTGACACAGACAGTAGCTAGAGCTCACTATGGAAAAATACAGTAAAAACATCCAAAAACCTTAGGCACAGTAATTCATCATGCAATCTTGGACCTATCAGCAAAGCTTGCAGGAGATGGGAAATCAAAATGTGCTGTAACAACTGGTTTCAAGACTGGAAAAACAAAATCAAATTTCCTCCAGAAGTAGAATATTTCTGAGTAGTGAAATACAAGAAGAAAGTTCATCCCTACATGGAAGCAGAAAATAGCATGAACAGCACACGTGCTTTATCTCCAGACTTCCACAATTTTGAAAACAGACAAAAGAAGAAAGTTTTCAAATATGTGGATATTCTTTGCACCCAGAACTCCATGGCTTTAGAAAATCAGCAGTCATTTAACACTCATCAGAAGTAAGAACCCTAAAGTACATTAACACAGTGCAATTGCTAATGCAATACACAAGACTTCCTTTATTCGAAGGTCAAATAAGTGGGTGGACAATTAGTCCAAAGGATGCTCTGCAACACCTTCCTTCCACCACATCTTTTCACCTGTAACACTCTCACTCGCAAGAGTTCGCAGCTCTGTGCGTGTCTGGCGTTTTCCCTGGGAGCTCTAAAACCAGGCAAGCCTAACATTTCTAGGCAAAATAGATTTAAGATAATATTACATACATTTACAGGATATCTAATTCCAGACGTTTCTTCTCCTACCAAGCATTCTGGAGCTTAAGATCCTGAAGGGTGCAGAGAAGGGGGAGCTTCTTGCTTTTTTTGTTGTTGCTGCTTTCCATGAGGCATGCATTTTTTTAGTTCACATTTTTCTTTGATTTAAAGGAAATCTGAATACTTCTTTACTAATTTACAAAGGCAAATATGAGTGTTCCTTTTCATCTGTACTGGTGGTTTAAGACCTCAAACGCTGAGTGCAGCTTGTCAAAAATTAAAAATGACATATCACTATAATAGCATTTTCTCCACAACGTCAGCAGCTACGCATTCCATCTTCCTTTGATCACGTCAGCACCAGATTTATGTGACTTCCCCTGACCAGGTATTACCTCATTAAGGTCTCCCATGGCACATGAATTTACAGTGAACACTGAAAATTAAATCTAAACCTAGTACATGCCAAAGTGAAGAAACAATGTGATCTAACCCAGTTACACTGGAAGAGCTCCCCCTTCTTTTTATAAACTGTGAGACTGTAACTCTATTTTTCAAACCTTTCCATGACGCCTTCCCTCTCACGTCTAACATATTCCTGAATATTTGTACCATGGTGGTAGCCAGCATCTTGCGAACAATATTCATCTCACAGCTCACCAGCTTACACTGCTGCTGAATGATCCACCATTTCTTGTATTTTCACAGTGTACTGCAAAAGATGAAATACAAACTTGCTGCTGCTTCTCACTGCTTGCACTAGAATCTTTCACATAATAAATCTCATACGTGATCTCCCTTTTAGTATGAGGATCAGAGGAGAAGACAACCTGCTAAATTCTCCAATCATTACGGCAGAGCAGTGCCCTGTTTTTCATTAGGGCATCATGAACATGAGAAAGTCACGTGCCTGTCATTTCTCCTACCAGCACGCCGAGATTATCATCAGATCAAAAATGCAGCTGCAGTCTGTGTGGGTGGTTTTAACTGAGCTCCAGAGATTTGCTTCATGTGGCAGAATTAGGATGTCCCTTGATCGCAAATTATTGGACATTTCTTCTATGAGATCAATGCAATGTCTATAGAAGCTTCAATGTGCAGATGCTCGTCAAGCACTCATTGATGCTTGTGATTGCTCTGCCTTTTCTCATTATTTATGAAGAGAGGAGAAAGGAAAAGAGAAAGCCAACTCCATCAGCTACAAAAAAAAAGAACATACTCTGGGGGAGAAACAACTTACAACAAAATAAGGGAGAAGTCAGGAAGATGAGGTCAGCTTTTGTTTGTTAAAATGGCTTTTTTTGTAATCAAATTGGACAGTAACTTTACTGAATCAGGTATAGGAACTGCATCCTTTTCAATGGAATTCAAGACTTTGAGACACAGGCATACTGAAGGAATCGGGAAGTTAGAGAAGTTATTGGCCCAAGAATCAGCAAATCTCCTTTCTGCAGTGATTCTAGCACTTCTGGGCTGGGCTGGATAATGTGCTCTGCTCTAAACAGTAGAATCACAGTTGTTTTTTGGGGGTGGGAGGGTATAAAATACAATGCACAAAGCAGTGCTCACCCTCTTTTGAGAGCTGTGTGTCAAAGCCCTGCAAGGTAAGGGCAAGATGCAGAAATACCTGCTCAGGAAGACTCCCCCCAGCGCTGTCAGTGCTTCACAAGAAGTTTTGTGATCCTTCCCTGGGACAACAGTGCTAAAATCCAGAGAAAACCACAAGTATGAGAAAAATAGACAATAACTGTATATTCAATATCTGAAAGATCACATGTTTCGGAATGTTGCCATCAGGAGACTACACACGTGAGAGGGAAAAATCATTGTATAAGCACCAGATTGCCTCAGGGAAGAAAATAATAGCTATGACAGCTGGCTCCAGGATTGAGAACAGTGGACAAACATCTCCTACGATATCCATAGGATGTTGTGAACCTGGAAGCTGCATGTGAATAGCAACGCTGGGTTTAGGTTGGTTGAAAATATATTTTCAGAGAATGAAGGAGAAAGCAGGACAAGTAAGTTCTAAAAGCTTAAAATTTAATCATGAGGAAAATCTCCATTAGCTGCCATTGAGATTAAGAGCTTCTGTTTGACAGAGCAGGCAGCCCTTGAAAAGAAACAACTTCTGATTGCTACTAAGAGGTAGCAACAATGATTGGCAAGTTTAATATATAAAATTTATAAGAATTATGTTTGATTGAACTAAGTTTATGCTCCTGGGCTGCAGTGGAACTTTGGATCTCTTGCTTTATATATAAGCAGCACCTCGCTCAACACAAACGTAGCTTGGAGGAATGCATTACAAGTGCAGAACAAATCAAATTAGCTCTTAGATGTTATTTGTTTATATCTCATTTCTCCCTCAGACTTTTGTTAACTACTGCAATGCAACATCTGGCCCGTTGGAGAGGGCCAGATGTTTTATTAAAATGTCCTAAAAAGAGGTGCAACAGGACACATTATGGCACACTGCTTTACTGCAGCCCCTGCAGCGCAGGACATACTAACAGCACTTACCTTCAGCAAGAACAAGGCAAGTTTGCCTGCCTAACTTGTGTCACCTTCGTAGCATAGAAGACCACTTAAAGCTATTAATTGTTAAGGATGAGTGCAACAAAGTAAGAATCATCTGCTGTAGAATAATTTAAAAGGAAAAAAATAATCAAGACTTAGAGCATCATTTGCTTTTTTCATTTTTTTTCCATGCCATTGAAATGTGAAGGCCCCAGAAGAATTCAGTAATACATTCAATGATGGCAACTACTAATATTACAATTTAACAATTTTTTTTTTACAATTATAATATTCTACACATTTTAAGTTAAAAGTTTAGAGCAAAGTACTTTTTTCTACTGCAAAGGGCAAAGATTGCTTTCATGATCTTTTTGTGTGTGTGTGTGTGTGTGTGTGATTTCCATAAGACAGTTTGGGGAAGTGATTTTATGACTTCCTCAGTCAACATTTAGACAGCATTTCACACCGTTTAGTGCAAATGACAGGCTTCAGTGATACACACATTTGATGCAACTATTTACAAGAAATGGAGGTTTTCCTGCCTAACACTCTAGCAGATCAGGCAACAACAAATGAAAATTTACTATAGCAAAAGTATCACAACTGTGAGTTCTACTAGCTAATGGAGGAGCTTATGAATCATTTAATAGACTGTACCACTGCTTGCAAAGGTTTCTGCAGCCTCCCTACCAAAAACATAGTGATGCTTCCACGCAATAGACAAGTGCTATGAGAAAGGAGCAAGAACGAACTGAAAAAATGGCCTCCTTCAGAGGCTAAAATTGATCAACTATCATAGCGGAGTTTACTGAAACGAGGCTGCCATATATCAAACAGGCAACTCTCTACCACACGTTCAAAGACACTGGTAAAAGCTCCCTGCTCAAATCTTCTAGAAACAGACTGGGCAAAACACTAGATCCTTTACTGCAGAGGACAACCACGTCCTAAGAGAGGCTTTTCAATGACATGAACCAGACTGATCCAAGTCATGTCTATCCAGCACAGATGAGGAAAGACATAGGTCTTTTAATTCAAAAAGTAGCTTCAAAGCCTTGAACAAATTTTACCACTAGAACTAAAGAGAAACTAGAAAGGCATCACTTAGCTGAAGTATCAAGCAAAGGTATTTTATGATCTAAATGTTTAATGCAGATTTGGCTTACAGAAGTTTTTGGAACTATACCAGTTTTCTGAAGTTATTTTGTGTTGCCACGTGAATATTTCCTTTCGCTTCACAAATACGGAAATTTTTCTGCTTCATTTAAATTTTATGCCATCCCTTACCTTTATAATTAATACAAATAAGTACTATGGGGCTAAGGAATAGTGTACAGATTCTGGATCAAATAACATCCTTCTAATGCTTACAAAGCACTTATATTTGAATATTCCAATCTCTTTCAAACATGTCTGTACACTCCTTCAGTACGTAAATCTCCACATTTACCAAGTACTACAGACAGGAAAACATTACTAAAAAACCCCAAAACAAACTAAAAACCCAAGCACCCTCATGATTAGTCGTTACCCAACTCTTTCAAAGGCTTATGCGGTGATTTCTGTAATAGCTTGTCCACCCACACAGACATTCAGCATGTCTAATCCTCCACTGTTTTAGGCAGTCACATCATAAACCGATCAAATGCCATTGTAAAAATGAATAGGCTTTTTGGCCTAAGTTTCCAAAATTTGGGAGTGGGCCTCTCTTCTATTCAAACTAATTCGGGTAACAATGAAAAAATTCGCTCATAAAGAGGGTTTCTGACTACAGCTTTTTCCGTCAGTGGTTCTTGTTTTCCGCTCCAACCCACATCATCTATTCTCTTCCTTCCACCCATTCTTCCCCCCTCCCCATGCAAAGACTGGCTTAGACACCGCACTTCAATTTTCTGTACAAACTTTCTATTTTTCTTTCCCATTCTTTTTGTTTAGTATATGAAAGCAGCTTCCTGTTTAGAAACACTAGAGCCCTACACCCTCGGTAACGATGTATTCAACCCATCGATGATCTTGGCATGAATGCCTTAAACCTTAATAAGCCTGATGAGACTTTCTGTACATGTCTTCATCAACCCAAAAAAACAATGCACAGAATTTGCCATCCTGCACTGAATCATGCTCCCTGTCTCATAAGAATTCTAAGGGCTTATTAGCTTCTTTCTCTTAAATATTTCACATCATAGATTTCTAAAGCCTACAAAATGAGAACAGAAACACCAGGAGAAGACAACGGTGTCCTGTTTAGGAATTCCCAGCATGAACAACCCTATTCTGCTTTTTGAACCTCGAGTCTCTGCACAAGTCTACGCTCAAGCTCACACTGCGTAGGCCTTTGTGTTAACTTAATTGATATCCAAATCCTCCCCTTGTCTGACTAGAGGATAGGTATGAAATGCAGAGCATAACCTCTGCTCAGCTAAATACGAACTATAACAAACATATAAACTGAGCATTTAAGGTTGGACCTTCCTATTTTCCTCAAGTAGGTAGATTGCATCAAAAAGTATTTTCTAAATTCAGAAGGAAAGCAGATTTAGTGACAATAAACTGAGATACTTGTCACTTCAAGAGTTAAATAGACATAAATTCATATATGCAGCTTGTTTCCCTGGTGAATTTTAACTTCAGGAGTGAAGTTCTCCAGTGAGGTTACGCAACATTCACACATATAGCGAGTGCATAGATCAATGGACACACAAGCAGCTCTCCACCTGCAAGCAGTACTCAGCAGCAAAGTGGTTAATGCCACTTTAAATGCTATATTTCTTCAGCTAATACCATTAGCAAAATTGCTAATCTGAATTTCATGTATTTTGAATCTGACAATACAAAACACATATTATTTTACTTTAACTCTTCCTGGGACTTGGTCTGTGCCCACATAAACCTCAAAACTTATTTTGCTCTTTACTTACGGGTGAGCAGCAGAGTTAATTTAGAACTGTCAGCAAGTGCCATCCTAATTAGAAACAAATGACTAATTGTGCAACTACAGGGCCTGTTGACACAGGCTACATATATCAAAGTCAGGCAAGGCAAGCAAAGCTTGGATCAGAGGAAACACAGCACCATCTAGTGCTGTGCATGCATCCGAGATGCAAAGAACAAGTCTCCATGGAAATTTCACAGGCAGTTGACACTCAAAAAAGTCCAACTACCAGCACTTATTTCTAAAAAATTGTTAAGAGCTGCTGAGTCAAGCAGTTGCAGCCAGAGCAGAAATTCTTTAAAGACAATAAACTGTAAAGGTTTATTGTTGCCATCTGCCATCTATTCCGCATCCCCCCCCTCAAAAAACAGCCCAAACACATGACTAAAGAGATCCAAGTGGACAGCTACCAGAAATAAAGGGCACCCTTTAAAAAGCCAAGTCTAGAAGAAATTCTGGTAGGCTAGAAACAAAACAGGTTGAAAGGTGTTTGAGGCATCTCTCAAGAAGCATACTAAATTAATGATAAGTTTCTTCTCAAGCACACTGGGAACAGAAAGCTTGACAGAGTAAGGCCAAGAGATGATCAAAGAATAGAAAGGTCAAGAAAAATATGACTACAGCAGAAAAGCTGTTCTCTATTTTTTTAATACACATTTATGTGGGAGAAGCGTAGGCTGGATTGTCCATCTGAGAACTCATTCAAATTGGAAAGTAAGACATGTTACTGGACAATTTAGCATGACAATTTCTTTATGAACAGGCAATAAATATCAAAGAATTCTGTTAGAAACAAACAATAACTAATTACCATTATGCAATAACCTCTCATTTAAAACATCCAGAAAATTGAAGATGACATAGTGACTGCTTAAAAAAAAAAGAAAAAAGAAAATCTAGAGAGACAAAGGTGAAAGTCTGACCTCTGTTTCAGATGCACCTATAGTCTACAGTACAGAATTCCTGTGTGCATAGGTAAGTGTGTTACGTTGGCACAAAGGGAATTTACACCTCACATCTCTAATAGCACCTTCAAAGAATCTAAAGCAAATCATTAACAGACCCACTCTTGAATAGCTGAAAGGCAGCTGACAATGTCCTTTATGAATGATCTGACAAACAAAGCTGTAGTAACATAACAGGAAAGAATCTTCAGATAAAAAATTGCTTAAGGGAGAACAAGCAGTGAGTCATGGTCATACAGGGTCAGTCTCCACATCAAATCCTCCTAGCAATTGGTGTGATTTGTACTACAGTCTATTTTGTTTAATATTCATAGATGTCCTGAAAAAAGGGAGCAGACGGTGAGGTGACAGTTTATTGCTAACCTACTATTCAACAACTTACTAGAAGCAAGTAGACAAATCAAAGGAAGAGAAATCCATTCCCTCCTTCCCCGGATCTGCAGATCCCTAGAAGCTGAGGGACAATCACTGCTTAATAACCCAGTTCTTCCTCTTCCTTACATGTTTACTCTGGCTTTCCCTATAGTGGGTGACAGGACGTAGGATAACAGAAGACATGATGATACCCATTCCAGGAAGGAACACATTTCAGCCTCAGGGCCTTTCTCCCAGCATGCAGGGTTATGAACACTTGGTACAGGAATTAAACTGTCTTGAGCCAGAAAGGCTCCTTGCCAACATGGCATCCTAGGAACAGATGAGATATGACCATAGCCTGCAAGTGCTTTCACCCTAGCCCTGATCCCCTTCAAGCAAGGGCAGCATCCTGGAGCAGAGCCTACCAAATCACTGGACACGTGCTCTTCATTAAAACCCAACTGTAGCAGTAAACTGTACAGGTACTTTCTTCTTTGAATAAAAAGGACGATACAACAGCATCATGGATAGTTTTTTTTTAAAAAAATAAATCTTGCACATGTAGAGGAATGGAGTGACTTGTTGCTTTTTCTACAATGGGGTGCAAGGAATGCTATACGGTCTCCTCATGACACTCCCCTTCCCATCCTTCCCCTCCCAGCCTACTAAAAATAATTGTTATTAATACATTCTCAGCTAAAGCATCACAATTTCAGCTGCAGCTATTACTCCTATTTTTAAAAGTGCACTCAAAACTAGAGGACATTACATGAGAAAACAGAGTATGGGTGCTCCTAGAACACAGGGCAGATTATGTAGTCGTCTTGGCTCTCCTTATTGCAGAGGGAACAAAGCATAAACCTTCATCTTTCAAGGGTATATCTCCCCCCCGTCCTCCCCTTTCTGGCAATAGAAAAACTTGGCTCGGGGCTTACTATGGTATAACTTGTATTCTTCATCCTTGTCACAAGCAATGGATCTACATCTTTAGTCTACCTTGCAAACCTGTACTTAAAGTAGAAACTGTACATTAAAACTGGTTTTGTTCAGGCTTCTTGAGCACCTTTACCAGAAATAACTACTGAGCAATCTTAAGCACTCCTAACAATTCAAAATATTCAAGAACTAAACTACAGTGTCAAATGTAACAAGCAAGACAAACATCTGCATTCTCTGTTTACAGCATTTCATATCTTTGGTCTGCTAATAGAGTCACAATAAGCCCATCTAACAATTTGTTTAAAAAAATTCTTTAAGTACCTTAAGGAGAAGATACATATAGGTACAACTATATAATACTATAAAAATATGAATACAGGATTTAGATACATAAAACCCAAAAATGATAGCACTGTAGATCAATACAATATTGCTCCCCAAAAGGTCATAATCTGCAAGACTCAAATATTAGTAAGGGCAAAGATTAACACTACACACACTCAAAAAATTACCCCTTTCTCAAAAAGTGAGGCTGAGTACTACAACTTAATGTAGTAATTCTATGAAAATATATAATCTCTTCAACATAAAAGAGGACAAGTCAAAGCTGAAAGATAAACCAAATTTATTTAAAACAACAACAAAAAAGACACTGCTATTTCCAAAATTGCAAAACTGAAAGACTGTTTTACTGATGTGACAGACAGCTGACTTACAGCAGTTACATTAATTCTGGGAAAACCAGGTTGCTTTACACCATTTCAACTGATAACACATACTGTCAGTAAAACAAGTTGGTTCCCCTGCCCTTCCCTCCCCTTCCCAAAAATGACAGACAAAAATTTTCTATAAAAATGTACACAGAATTGAGATGCGTGATCAAAACAGGAACCATTGTCCAAAAGCCTGAAACCTTCCAACAAGGTTAAATCCTTTGTAGTGTCAGCCAACCCTCAATGGGGGAGCTACAAGGACAACGCCGTCACCTCTGACAAAGAGCATCGGAATATTCCTTTTGGTAGACTATGAAGAAGGAAAGAAAAGTTTATATTTACAAAAATATACTTGACAGAACACACCTAATAAGCACATCACCAAATTCAATCATTAAAAACACCTGCAATAGCTCCAACAAAAACAAGCTTGATTTTACAACTCATTGGCATACTGAAGAGATAAGTACAAGTAATACTGAGTCTGTGGACACTTTGTACTTTCATAAGAATCTACCTCAAATTGTTGTCAGACCTTCTCCCAACAAGTAGATAACAGTATTTCAAATAGATAACATCATTTAGTTAAAAACAAACCACCACCACCACACACAACATCTTTCTACAGGGATAAAGACACTGAAGTCCTTACTTTATAAATCTCTTCATACGTTTCTTCATCAATCTCTATTGTTGTTACAGTTTCTTCCACATCCCCCAAAATCATGTTTAGATGCTGATCATATGCCTGTAAGAATAAAGCTAGTTTATTATCTTTTGCAAAGTTCAAATACAAGCTCATTAAAATGAGAACTTCAGCAAAACCTGTGGACAGAATTAGTTCAGCCTAATTTTGACTAAGATGTGTCACCACACTAACACAAGGTAGTATTAGTTGTAGATAAAATTTAAAATATAAATGCCAACAAATTGGTACTCAGCAGCACGTGCGCGCGCGCGCACACACACACACACACACAAATAAACAAGAATTGCATATATATTCATAGAAACACTCTTCCAGGAAACAGCTTTGAAACTTTCAATCAGAAGCCATATAAAAGCCCTGACAGACACTTATCCTTGTCATTTGTTAACACCAAACAAGCCATATATTCTTTGCTACCAAGACCAACCCTCCTGGAATTGATTGTCTGGGGCTAACTTAACAGAAATGAAAGCTGCCAAAAATTTTAAATAAGCAAGTGTTCCAAGCACCTTCCAAAAGTGTACGAAGAACTATACCACACCCAGATCTTCATGGATATGTCCTCAATGGAAATAGAGTTCAAGGTGCTTTACAAGGGAAAATCTGCATCATCATGCTCATTTCATAAACATATAAACAGAGGCCAAAAGCACTGAAAAGAATCACTTTAAGTCACCCAGAATATGAAGGAAAAGAAAATACTCTTGAGTCTTTAGAGTAGCATTTTTTTTTTTAGCTTATAGAGTAGCAAATGCTACTGCTGGCACAGAGAAAGCTTCTGGGAAAATAAGGGGTTCATCCCCAGTTACAAAGATGATCTTTAACTTATCTCCTCTAAGCACTTCTGCATTTCTTTTCACCATGAGACAAAATTAGGTGTGCTTCTGAACTATTACACAATATATATAACCTGTAAAATATATTCCTTAAACTGTACTGCAAAGGCTAAGGTGAATATAGATGAAATACCGCTCAGCTGGACAATCACTGCAGTGTTAGGAAGCTGTTTTACTTACATGCAGTCTGCCTCTGAGTTCTCTGTCATTCCTCATTTTAACATAGATTCGCTCATCTAAACTGAGCCTGATGAGATCAAGGGGCTCCTCTACAGTATTTGTGGTTTGTTGCTAAAAAGTAAAACAACAATAACAATAATAAAAGCACATTTAACCAGAAGAAGTCTCAACGGGTGTGGGGGGGGCTGGGTAACACGCAGCGCTCCTGCCCCCAACGCGCCCCAGCCGCGAAGGCCTGCGCGGCCCAGGCGCCGCCAGCAGCCCCAGCCCTCGCAGCCCCCGCGGCTCACCGGCCTCCGCCGCCATCTTACGCCGGCGCCCCCAGGCCAGGGGCTCCGTCCCCACCGAGGCCAGCGGCCACGGGAAGCGTG
>VZSV01000119.1:770326-798034 GCA_013398735.1 Nothocercus julius
GAGGGCGCCTGGGCAGCGGCGGCGGGAAGGGCTCCGCCAACGCTGCGGCGCCCGGGGGCGGCAGGGAGCCGAGACTGCGCCACGGCGGGGAAGGGAGGGCCGCGCCGCTGCCTCCGGCGCGGAGAGAAGGAGCCGCTCACCTGATCCACCTCATCCGCCATCTTTCAAACCGCCTCCCGCGTCCTCTCGCGAGACTTTATGGCCCGGCCCCTTCCCCTCCGCCGGAGGCTGCACCGAGCGGGGCGGCCCAGGGCTAGGGGGGGGACACGGCCCGGGAGCCCTGGGCGCCATGGCCAGGAAGCGCTCGGCCTCGTCGCGGCCGGCGGCCGCCAGCAAGAGGCGCCGCGCGGGCTCGGCGGCGGCGCGGGCCGAGGCGGAGGGTGAGGGTGAGTGCGGGCGGCCGTGGTGTCCCGGGGCGGCGCTGAGATCCCGCCGCGGCCTCGAGCTCATCCGGGCGGCCCGAGCGAGCGCCCCGTCCCGCTGCGCTCTCCTTGCGGCTCATTTCAGGGAAGCCGGGGGAGAGATTTGGACGCAGCGCCCGGGGGATCCAGTCGCCCTCGGAGGGCTGGGCGCCCCCCCTGTGGCCCGCCGGGCCCTGCGGAGGGGCCGTCCCCGCCGCGCGCTCGCGTACACCGTGACACCGCCTCATCCCGCCTTACCCCGCTCCTCTGGGGATACTTCCCTCTAGGTTTTCCAGGTGTGAAAAGAGCATTTGGTGCCTTTCCTGTACTGGATAGGCTGCTCTTCACACTCCCACAGGGTATCTCCAAAATACATAAGTTAGGGACTTACATTGATACATCAGCTGCCCTGCAGAGCCCACCCGTGTTACCTGAAGGACATTAAGGGGTTCACGCTGGGGATACTAAAGGCCAGAAGTGAGCGACCTGTTAGGAGGCTGGGTGGCCTTAGCAGTGACTTTCTGTGGAAACGCAGCAGGCTGAAGGGTCACCTCTGCAGTGACACCTGTGTGTCCTGGAAGGTCACACCCGGTGGTCAGTGTCCCAGGAGATGCCTTGAGTTCTGCTGAGTAGCTTTACAAAATAATAGTTGTCCAAATAATTTCTTGTGAGTGAGGTCAACATGGTGCTTGTTTTTCAACTGCTGTCATTGGTAAGACTATAGAAATCTTTACGTAATTTTGCCTACTACATCACTATGATTATTCTCTTTTAACTATTGTTGTTCAGTTATTCTCCATTTATTATGCGATGCTCAAATTATATTTTTATAAGTATTCACTTTTTTCTGTAGCTGGTAGGCAAAATTCTCCTTTAATGAACAATATGACGGTACTGCTACTGGCTGCATGTAGGGGAGATTTCATCCTGTGGCATGTTTTCCTTCCAGCCAGTGCAGATGATTTTGAAGAAAAGAAGCCTAGTCTGAGAAGGAACAAGTCAAAAGTTTCATCTGGAAAGAAGGAAGAAGACTGTGATACTGGAGTCTGCAGCTCAGCAAGTAAGCCTTCAAAACAGAAAGCAGTAAAATCGCCAGTAAAAGAAGAACGCAAGAAAACTACTAAAAGTAAAGGGAATCATAGCAAAGACACAGTCTGCAGGTAAGTTTAGTTACTGCTCATTATTATCTTTACTCATGATTATATGGTTTTTTGGGGGGCCAGTGCTGCAGATATGCATGTGTAGCTTAATTTAGGCAGAATTCATCTTGGGGAAAACAATCTGTGGGGAAGCAGATATATGTGTCTTTCCAAATTCAACTGTTTGAACCTTTTTTTGTGTGTTGTTGTTTTGTTTTCCTTCTGTTCTAGTTTTTCATGAGGTTAGGGAATGGTCTTCCCATAGAGGTTGCTGTAGCAAGAATGCCAGAGTGATTGGCTGCTCTCATTTCACTGGCCAAATGAAGTTGTGGGTATTAGAAAAAGTTCTAACTTCAGTACACTTTGATCAGTAAGAAAAAATGATTCTTTGAACTAATTCTTCAAGAACTCATTTGCACAAGTCGTTGTAAAGGATGGGACTTTTTGTACCTTCAGGCATCTTCCTTGGAAAGTCTCGCAGAACTAGGACTTAAGTTTGCACTGGAAAAAATGTCCCCCAGTGAGCCCATGGATGTTTATGATACAGATGCTTTGCTTTATAGAGAAGGCATCTGTGGCTTAATTTCCAAATATTGAAAGCATTTGAGTTTGTTGTTATTGATGCAGAGGTCATGCTTCATTTATTGCTATATTTTTAACGTTCTCCCTTCTCTGTTTCATCTTTTTTTTAAAATAAACAAGCACCTACACTTCATAATGCTAAAGTCATTTTGATAATTTCAATAGTGACTCACCAAAGGCCCCTCAGAGGGAGAAAAACTTGAAGAGAGAATCTCCTGTCAAAAAAGAGATTGATGAAGACAAGGCTGACGATGATGATGAAAGTGAAGATGAATGGGAGGATGTGGAAGGTAACATTTTGTTGCGTGTTCTTTTTAAGGAGATTTTTTTTTTTTGTGAGCCATTTCGTATTTGGGTTCAGGTAGGTGAGTTCTGTATACTTAGAAGACATTCCATGTCCCTATCTTATCTTTTAAAGCCGATGTTTCACAATAGCATTAAGAATTGTTCCAAAGTAGAAAAAAAAAAAAAAAACAACAAAAAAACAAAAAACAGCTAGTGACCTATTACAGTGCCTTGCATTTGACAACCTGTTGGCTTATGTTGCCACTATTCACAGCACTTTTTTAGCCTTTTGGGTTTTCTAGTGCTGAGAGAAGCTAAGAAAGAAATGGTTTGGAAATTCAGAGGGCTATGCAGTTTCTTATCCCATTGGCAATCCTCCCAATACTATCCATTCCCTGTGGATTGATTTTAATATTTTATTCTTCTAGAGCTGCAGGAACCTGTCATGGATAAGTTAGAAGATGCTGTTGTTCCAGCAGTGGTGCTGCCAAGCAAACCAGTTGAGATAGAGATTGAAACTCCAGAGCAGGCAAAGAAAAGAGAGAGAAGGTAAGATTGGGGCAGGTGATGATGAGCAGCGAAAGGATGTTTAAAAGTTGAGGATAAGTGTCAGTTAACACTATGCATATTTGCTCTGGGTGAAAATCCCCAAATTGTGCAGACTGTTGACTTGGCCTGATGTGAGGTAATGAGGTGGTGGACTGTTTACATCTACAGAGGACTTTTCCTCTGAGGTTTGGTGTGAATGGAGGCTTTTCAGTTTCTTTGGAAGTCAATCCCATAATTTTATTGCGCTTTAGTGACCCCCTTCTCCAAACCAGGAATACTAACATGTTCTAAATGGAGAGCTGTGGGTAAATGGTGTTGTTTTACTGTTTTACTGTAAATATCTAGCAGCTAAGGGAGAAGCCTCTATGTGTCCACAACCAAGGGCTGACTAGATGGAGTGAAATGAATGGCCTCAGCATCTGGTAACATTCTTCCCATGGCAGCTGGAGACCTAGCAGTGTCTTCTGAAGTTACAAGGAGAGCGCTGTCCCAGACCCACCTTTTATTGCAAAACATCTAGAATATACCTATTGCCTCCAAGTCTAATAATTTCATCAATGAAATGAAAGTTTGTCCAGAAGACTGGATGTAAGAGTAGCAGTAATTTAAAACAGACAATTCGGAAAGTGAATAAGAAGTTTAATATGGAGCTGTCTAAACCATCTGGTAGGAAACTCTAGATACATAAAGTTATGTGGGATTTAGGCAATTTGAATGCATCTGAGTTCTCAGTAGTCAGTTACATATAGTTTATATCTTATTAGTCATATGCATCTTGTATGCCTATTCACATAGCCATTAACTAAACTTTTGCTAAGTGAGCATGGAGTATTCTCAGGGATGGATTCTGTTTGTGAGCTGATACAGTTCAGGAATCTAAAAAGGCAGGTCCATAGAAAACCACAACATCCATTTCTTTTGTAAACTTATGCAGAGAAAAAAGAAAAGCCGAGTTTGAGGTGTATCTTCGGAGAATGATGAAACGTTTCAACAAGGAGGTTCGTGAGGACACGCATAAGGTATTGGTCACAGAAAAAACAGAGGGAAGATTGAGCGTAAATATCTCTGATATGTAATGAAGAAGAAGCTAATTCCAATCAAAGTAATTGTGGGCCATGGTTAGAAGTGAAAAAAATAAAAAGCCTGTAGTTGAGACAAACGGTCATAGGATTTTTCTTAAATTGTAAATGGGAAACATCAGACTGCGCTAGCAGACTTCTAAAGCAAAGTAGATGTGAGCAGGTGTGTATTTCTCCACTGAGCTTGTATTTGGTCATTTCTATTGAGGTTAAACTGTCACTCCTAGATCAGGAGATACTGATAGGGACTTAAAGGTTTTACTGTCCTCTCGTTGTGATCTGAAGACAGCCATCGTTCCACCCTGTATACTCTTGGGAGGCTTAGTTGTTGCATATCTGTATTAAAAGAGTAGTAAAGCCTTCCATATGTTTACCAGGGACAAAGCAAAGCAAGTCTCGTGTGAACTCACCGTAGAAACTTTTGTTTCTCTCAGGTTCATCTGCTGTGTTTATTAGCAAATGGTTTCTATAGGAACAGAATCTGTAACCAGCCAGATCTTCTTGCTATCGGTCTATCCATCATCCCCACACACTTCACAAAAGTGCCTGCAGGCCAAGTGGACCTTCTCTGTCTCTCCAACTTGGTGAAATGGTAAAGCTCTGTCTCCTAATAGTGCTATTCCACAGAATCTAAAGTCACAGTTAAGGGGTGGGGAGGATGAACATAATTATCAATTTTCAGTGATTTCTCTGGTTTTAAGAACAAGGATGAGAAACTGTTATTGAAGGAGACTATTTAGTGAAGGAAAGGAGCTAAGTTCCAGAATACACTTAGGATGCTAGAAAACAAGCAGATGTCTTGCTTTTCAGGTTTGTGGGAACCTTCACTGTCAATGATGAGCTTTCTTTTGAAAAAGGAGAGCCCCTTCAGGCTACCTTGGAGAGACGCTTTGCCATCTATGCTGCACGAGATAATGAAGAACTGGTTCATGTAAGTGAATTTGGATGCCACATCATTAGCTGCCAGGTTATACACCAGGTGATGTTTGAAGAATGGACTTGGAGAAAACGTATCAGTAATTTAGGTGATTGCCTGTTTTTTTATTTCTCTTGTATTTTTACTGGAAGTCCTTCTGTGATTACATTCTTCAATTTAATTAAGCTGTGTTTAACTGGAGCTCCTAGTTCTAGTAGTGTCCCTGCATGCTCCATGTTCTGCTGTGGGTGGCCTTACACATTGTGTATCAAGTGGCTTATTCCTGGGTATTGTTTGATGTCTTTATATTGGTTTAGCAGTGTAGATTGAACAAAACCAGCTTACTAAATTTCACCTGAAATACAAATTGAGTGAGGAAATTCTTGTGTTTAGGTGGGCAGAGAATCTCTTTGCAAATCTTTTGAGTTAGAAGATAGAGAAGAAGGCTCGCAGGAGACTGCATTGATAGGGAGCATTGTCAAATGAGCAGAAATGAGCCATTCCTTCCCAGATGCTTGGCTTGCAGATCTGTTCCCGTTGCTGACAAAGTGGAATGTTGCAGGTTTCTGTCACCGCATGGGAAGTCCTGGCTCTGGTGGGCTTGCGACCTCATTGTGGAAATGCAGAGATACCACTTGCTGGGATGGAAGGAAAAGACCTAATAAGCTCTGCTTAGGCATTTGTTAACAGCAGCTCCTGTTGGGTCCCATGCAGAAAGGCAGTTGCCAGGTCACTGCTGTTTGTCACTCAGCTGTGACTGCTGGTGCTGTCTGAACAGCTGGTGTTTTTGCTGCTTCAGCTGATTATATGTGACTGGCCTTGGCTGCCTTTTGGAGGTAGGAATGAAAATGATTTATGTCAGAACCCAAATCATAAAATAGTTTTAAGAACTCTTTTTATATATATACCTTAGAAAAAAAGAGGTAAAAGTCCTTTACTTTTTTTTTTCTTTTGCAGATATTTTTAATTATTCTCCGAGCATTACAGCTGCTGTGCCGTCTTGTGCTGTCTCTTCAGCCTGTTCCTCTGAAGGAGACAAGAGCAAAGGTTAGTTTGCATTTAGTGGATGGAATAGGGAATGTGTCACTGTGGGTCAGAGAAAAGGAGTGAAAAAGCTTCCTGACTGTTAAAGCTCAAAGGGTATCACTTGTTACATGAAATCAGGATGATGCCAGTATTTTGTCTCTAATGCAGAATGCACAAACCCTTAATTATTAGGTTGCTTTATTTAAAGAAAAAAAAAAGAGTCATTTTGTGGATGAGTAAACATTTCTCATGTTTCAGTAGTTAAATTTCTTTAAATCTTTGACAGCAAAACACTTGCAGCTTGAATAGTACTTCTGCATTTATTTTATGCCTTTTTAATGAGTTAAACTAAGACTAAGTTTTGCCCCATGTTGTTACAATATTGATTTTAATTAAAAATATTTAAATGTTAATATGAATTAATTTTGAAAAGTCTTATTTTTTAACAAGAAAATGTAGAAGTGCCCTTAATTTATTTTTCAAGAATCCATTTTATCCGTTTCATCTTCCTTCTGCCTGGACTCTAAATAACAAGCTGACTGACTTCAAAGTCTGCTAGTTTGCTAGTAGCTGTTGCTCACTTTAGTGCCTTTAGTGCAAGTGGGAAAACTGAGCTCAGATGTTGGAAGTGGTCAGAAGTCTCTCTCCTTCCATTTGCCTGAAGCTTTAGATCCCCTGAGATCTGCACAGTGGGTACTCGCCAACCCTTGGTCTGCATGCACCTTGTATGCTTAATTGATCCAGTTTTCTTGACATACACTTACATGGTAAAAGTGATCCTGCCGCTCTCTTTGCAGGGGAAAGGCTCATCCAAGAGACAGTCTCTCAGCAGCACCTCTGAGGGGCAGGAGAGCTCGGCCACAACACCCAAAGCTGCGGCACAAAAAGGCTTCTGCAGAAAAGCTGAGCGGAATGAGAAATCCTCTGGAAGTGGAGACGACAAGCGGGAGCCCAAGAAACCAAGCACTGCTCAGACGAAAAGGCCATGCAGGTCAAAGCTGACTGCAGGAAGCCAGGAGCAGCGGGAGCCTAATAATAAGGACTGCAGTTTAGGGGAAAAAGATAGGCCAGTCAGACCCAAAAATGACCGCCGGAGACGAGTGGCCTCCAAAGTGTGCTACAAAGAAGAGAGTGGAAGTGATGAGGACAGTGTTTCTGACTTTGAGGTTTCAGAGGAGGAGAGCAGTCTTTCTGATGAAGATTTTGAAATGCTACCTAAAAAGCAGAGGACGTCATCCCAGAAGTCAAAGGTAAAAACTGATAAAAACACAAAAACTAAGACTTCAGAATTGAGGCTATCCAAACATTCACAAGAAGCTGAGCGTAGACCAGCAAAAAACACAGCTACTGCCTTGCCTAATGCACAGAGAAAGAGAAACAAAATAATTTCTAGTGATGAGGAGGAAGGAGAGCAGGAGCTGAGGAAAACGACGGACACAGACCAGTGGCTGGAGGTTTTCCTTGAACGTGAGGACAAGTGGGTGTGTGTAGACTGTGTTCATGGCAGTGTTGGCCAGCCCCAGCTGTGCTTCAAGTATGCCACAAAGCCGCTCTCCTACATTGTGGGGATTGACAATGATGGGAGCGTCAAGGATGTGACGCAAAGATACGACCCAGTGTGGATGACGGCGACGAGGAAGAGCCGTGTGGACTCTGAGTGGTGGAAAGACACCCTGAAGCCATATGAAAGTCCCTTTGTGGAAAGAGACAAGAAGGAGGAAAGGGAGGTAAGCTGTGTTTGGCTGTTTAGACCAAGAGACAAATAAGTTTACATAACCTTATTTATTCCCAAGAGTCCAAACCTTGAGTCCTCATTCAGGCAAAAAAATGATTAGGAAATATTTTGTGAGTAAGGAAGTTTGGTTTTGAGCTTGAACTACTGAGTGTGTGTATGCTTTAAAGGGATTGTACAATAGATTCAAATAATACCAGTATCAAAAAAGGAGGCTCCACAACCTCGTTGTGCAAGCTCTTCCAGTGGTCTGTCACCCTCATGATAAAGAAGTTTTTCTTTATATCAAGATGGAACTTTCTGTATTTCAGTTTGTGCCTGTTGCCTCTTATCCTGTCCCTGGGAACAACTGAAAATAGTCTGTCCCCATCCTCTTGGCACCCTCCCTTAAGACATTAGTATGCCCTGGTAAGATCTCTGTGCAGCTGATGACAACCCTCTGAGCTCTGCCAGTCAAGTCAGCCAGTTCTCAATCCACTGCAGTGCCCACTATCCAGCCCGAACAGATTTAAGTGCCGAATTGCATCAAGAATGCTTCAGTCCCTTGACTCACCTCATTAAGTTTCTGATTCTTTTCCTTTGATCCAGACTATAATCTTTTTTACTTTCTTAAAAGACTAGTGCAAAAGAGTTGTAAAATCACTTTTTTTTTTGCTTAATTCCTACAGTTTCAAGTTAAGCTTCAAGACCAGCCTCTGCCAACAGCAATTGGAGAGTACAAAAATCACCCTCTTTATGCACTCAAGAGGCACCTCCTGAAATATGAGGCCATCTATCCCGAGTCAGCAGCTGTCCTGGGATACTGCAGGGGAGAGGCTGTCTACTCCAGGTGCGTGCTGCACATTTTGCCATGTGTGCCTGTGATCTTTATAGCAAGCAGTTAATGGCACTGTGAACATGAGCCAGCCTTTGCAACATGTGGATATTTCTTTGTAGTTGGGGCAAGAGAGATGAGGGATTTTAAGAGCTAGTTTGCTTGGAGATTACCATGGTGGCAGCAGTATTTGCATACCCTTTAGATGTAGCTTTCTTACCATACTGGGATGTGGATAGCAGTTTGGGCATCCCTAATGGAAATGGTTGCTTCCTCTGGCCTCTTTAGAGACTGTGTGCACACACTGCACTCCAAGGACACTTGGCTGAAGCAGGCTCGGGTGGTGAGGATTGGAGAAGTGCCCTACAAGGTAAGAGGGTTTGGGTCCCTCCTGTGTAGTGTGTGGGTCCTCTAGGGCGTGAGCTTGACTCTCTTGCGGATTTTTGTCTTCCCTCCCTTGGCAGCTGTACATTTTTCACTGCAGCCTGGCTGGTGGTAGCCCCTGGCTGCACTGTGGATCTGTACATCTGCTGTGCCTGTGGTCTACGTGATGCCCAGCTATCTGCTCCTCCCACTCCGAGAGTTTCCAGCAGAACTCTACCCTTTTAATCCTGTTCAAAGACATCCTGGGACTTTTATATGAACTAGAGGATCTGGCTGCCTGTTGCATTCAGGTGCCATGGGTTATTGCGTGTAGGCAGTAGAGACTGAAGCCAGCAAATGGGCAATTCTCTTCCAGAGCCTTCTCCTTTGATGTCCCAAGAAAGTCTGGGATCATGGCAGTTCATTTTGCGCCTTTGGCCGTTGTATTCACACAGATGGTGAAGGGCTTTTCCAACCAGGCGAGGAAGGCGCGCCTTGCAGAGCCTGCCAACCGCGAGAAGGAGGACCTGGCCCTCTTTGGCCTCTGGCAGACGGAGGAGTTCCAGCCACCTGTGGCAGTGGATGGAAAGGTAGCCAGGAGGGCAGCGGGCTGCGCTTGAAGGAAGTGTTTTGTATGGAACTGTGGGCTTTATTTTTGCAGAAGAATGTGCATGTTTCAAAGGGGAGACTAGACAATAGCATCTGGGTCCAGACTTAGGATTCTGGAGTGACTGTGCCTGGGAAGGGATGCTCAAAACTTCAGTTAAGCCTTCCTGTCCCGAGTACCCATAAAGATGGGTGCCAGCAGTACAGGCTGCTGACAGTCTAATTTGGTTCAGTTAATTTGCCTGCGCCATGTTTGTTCTGCTACTTCTCTACATTGCAGTCTTACTTACAAAGCCTGGACAGAGAACATGAACCAGGATATCCATGGAGCTAAAATCTACTGCCCTGTGAATATTAGTAGAATACTGCTATGCAGTGTAGTAGATCAGAAACAAAGTATCTCATTTGCAGCACTTTTTTTTCACCTATCTCTGGAGGGCAGGAGGTGTCACCATTTCTTTTCAATTATTCAATATCAGGTTCCCCGGAACGAATACGGAAATGTCTATCTCTTCTTGCCATCCATGTTACCGGTGGGCTGTGTGCAGCTCAAACTCCCCAACCTCAACAGAGTGGCACGGAAGCTGGACATCGACTGTGCTCAAGCCATCATTGGCTTCGATTTTCATGGAGGCTACTCACACCCCGTGTACGTGAAGCTGCTCTGCTGCAGCTGAAGTGTTTTGATGTCCTGCTCAGGTTGCATTAAGGAGGAGATGTCCTGCTCTTTTGTACTAGCAGTGGCAAGGGAGTCAGTGGCCCTGGCACTCAGCACTGATTTTATATTCTCTAAAAATCTGCAGTGGTGTGGGAGGATAGGTGGTGATTTATGCCCTTAGAGCCGGTGAGACAGACAACCTGTTTTGTTAATATTCAGCATCCTTTGGTTAGTCTGGCTTAGCAGGCATTTTCTCCCCCTTTTTTCTCTTCTAGTAGCTGACAGAGGGTTGTGTTCTCCTTCCTAGGATTGATGGCTACGTTGTTTGTGAGGAATATAAAGAAGTGCTTATTGCTGCCTGGGAGAACGAACAAGCAGAAATAGAGAAGAAGGAGAAGGAGGTGAGAATTACTTCTGCAGCTTCCTTACTGTGACTTTTATTAGGTCAATTTGATGTAAGCCAGGGACAGTTAAACACAGGTGGGCTGTATAAGTGGGAGTAATGTGTGAATTTTTTCAAATGGCAGCTTTAAATCTGGAGATATATTGGCCTAAATACATTGGAATTTATGATAGCAACATTTTCTTTTTTTCAATGAAAATCCCATACAGAAACGTGAGAAAAGAGCTTTGGGGAACTGGAAATTGCTGGCCAAGGGACTTCTCATCCGAGAGAGACTGAAGCAACGCTACTGCATCAAGGTATCCTGCGCATCGGCTATTAGTGAGCTCTTCAGTGTGTTACATTTCCTCTAGTAGAGTGCAAGACTTCTGGAATGTGTTTACTCAATAATCTTTCTTTCCTGTTGTTAACTTGTGAATAACAGAGAGTTTAAAAAAAAAAGTAGGTCAGAGATTCCTCTCAGTTATGTCCATGGAAGGCTTGTTATTGTTTAACAAGGGACTAGTGTTTTCCAAAGCATCGTTGGTTTATATGACTGTTTTCTGTTTTTACATACCCACTTCGGTGATTTCTTCTGCCAAGCCAAGCGTGTAGCTAGCAGGGTCAGAATGGTGTACTCTGTTATGTGGTTTAGTTTATAATTTTTACCACATTGTGCAAGGTGACACACGTGATCTTTTTAAAGCTGGGTTATTCTTTTGCCACCAAAAATATTTTGTTTGTGTTGAAAGAATGCTTGATATCCAGAAGTAGAAGCGTGCTGCTCACACTGCTTTGGATGAAGCCCAGAGCAGTGAACTTGTGTAATGTCTGTAAGTGTCACTGTTACTGAACATGAGCCTTTTTAGAAAGGGCCAGTTAAGAGTAACTTCCAGAACTCTCCATTTTCACACCTGTTTTTTTCCAGACTGAGCTGTCAGCACCTGAGGCAGAGAAAAGAGCCGGATTCTCTTCTGATGAAGAAGGAGGTCCAAGTTCAGAGACTGCAGCAGGGGACTTGGCTGTTTCTTGGCCCCAGAATCGCCAAGCAGAGAAGCAGAAGGAAGAGAAGACAACCAGGAAGAGCAAGCGGGAAAAGAAAGGAGAAGCAGCCCAGTTGTTTCCCTTTGAGAAGCTGTGATCAGCACAAGCTTTTCTCTACCGCTTCCAGCTGCCAGGAGGCTGGTGTTACAATAGGAGTAGGCTCTGCCAGTTAAGGACTTTTAGCCTTCCTTGTGTTTCTGAGCCGTCAGGGAGCAACCTTGTAGTTCAGCATCAGTTTCTTTTGCTATCACAGAAAAACCACTTTCATCCCTTCATGCTTGGAGTCCTGTGGAGCAGATGTGCAGTGGTATCTTCTGAGAAGATCACTATCTATGCATAGCTGGGATTTTTTGCTACCTTTTGCAAGTATCACTCAGCATGCTAATAAACCTGTTTTCTTTGGCATTTCTTTCATTTTATCTACCCATTTTTTTCCTTTCATATTTTCCTGCTTGTCCTAATTAAAACTAGTTAACTATCCAAGGTGAGACATCCAATAAGCTAAGTACTCTTAGATGCTTCCATTCATATTGTATCAAGAGCAGTGGCAAGGTAGAGTTCTAGTCTCACTAATTGCTTCTTTATCACAGAGGGGGAAGCACTTTCGCTAAGATATGAAGAAATGTGATCAGTACTGAGAGGAATCTGAAAAATTATTTGTTAAAGAATATCTGCTTTTTGCAAAAACTCAGATTTGGCTTTTCAGCCCAGGATCAGAAATCTTCTAGAAAAGAGGAAGCCCTGTCCCCGTTTCAAGCATCAGGTTAAACACGGCATCTTAGGTCATTTTTAAGAACTATGCGTGTGTTTTGGTTTGTTTGTACGTATGGTTTGTATGTTGGTTTTAGTTGATTTTTAGGACAAAATGTCACCAACACCTTCTCTTCAAAAATAGAGGGGGATACAGTCCATTCATTTCTGGACATTGTCATAGGGGAAGGATTGAAATGTAAGAAAATGGTTTTAATTTAAGTATGCTCAGAAAAAAAAATCTATTTTTATACTGTATATGCAGGGCAAAATAAAGTATTGAAAAGCATTAATCCTGTCTGTTACCCCTCCCTTCTGGCCAGCTCCTTTTTCCATCAGCAGCTTTGTTTACTAGGAAGGATTCTCACCCAAGGATAAGCGCACGGCAGCTGAGCTGTGTTTGGTTGGTTGTTTTATTTTTCCACCACACTATTGCCAAAAGTTACAGATCAAGTCGCAGAATCTTCCAGTATTGGCTGACAGTGAATTGCTTAATGCTGAAGCTGTCTTTTTTTTTTGAGTTTTTGGACTCAACTTAGGTTTTAAAGAAAAAATCTGACCTTTTCACAAGCAGGTAGAACTGCAGCAGGCTGAGGACACGGCTTCTCCCGTTACTCACAGTGCAGACATACAGGACACACCCTCTGATGAATACTGAGGATGTAAGGATTCAAGTCCAGCCCCTGTTAACATCAGTAATTTTCCACCTTCTTCAAAGAGGATCGGGTACCAGCTCCCACAGAGCATTCGGTACTTCCTAAATTGAGACACTTAACATGGATACCCAAAGTTAGAGAAAACAACTTCCAAAGACAGGAACTTATCCCTCCTTAGCTCTAAAAGGATCAAACCCTAACTTAAGATGCAAAAAGATAAATATACCTTAAGGGAAAGCAAAGCTGAAATGGAAAATTATTGACATAGCAAGTGCCTGCCCTGTCAAATGTTTGTAGGGAGGCAAGATAAGGATTTCTGAGTTGTTTCTACAGAAACAGTGTTTGTGTCCATGCAATGAAAGTAAGTCCCAGCTTCTCCACAGTGCCTGTCACAGGAAACATTACATTCTTTCTGGGGAATGCGCCTGTTTTATTTGCATCGTTCCTGCGCACAAACTGGCACATAAAAAAAAGATTTTTGAGCTACTGACTACATCAGTAAATCTTCAGTCCCCTTAAAAATAAATACATCGAATCAAGTCAAGCTGAGCTGCCACACTTTTCAAATGATGCCTGTGGAGGTAAGGAAGTTCCTGTCATTTTAGAGCCCGGGACCAGCCTGTCATCAAGTACGTGGACTGGAGAGCAGCTGCGAGGTTACAGGGAACTTGCTTCCCAAGATGGAAAAAGCTGTGCGCTCTATAAACTATTTGGTTTGGAAGCTACACATTATATTTCTCTATTTGGACACTGCTTACACATGAAATGCACAATTAAGGTAATGAAAAAAGAAACTTAAGACCAACTTTTTGAAAATCATTTTTATTAAATGTGCAAAAGTTCAGCACTCTGTAGAAATCTTTTTCTCCATATCTAATATGGTAATGCTGGTTGTAGTTTCCTGCAACTTTTGTATAACAGCAGTCCAGCCCTTCTGCTTTTCTCCCCAGCAAAGTACAATTCCTCATTTCATAGAGCAAAAGATGCGTTAGAGTGACAGAAATAGACTGCTCAGTCTCCCTGACGCATTCCTTGCATTAAACCAGTTCTTGCACTTCAAATAACCCTGCCCTCACTACCACTGCTTTCAGCAGCACAACAGGTCTGGGAGAATTTGAAGCTGAACTGACACTATTAAAATATCAAATAAGAAGAATTAAGGCTTAAGAAACAAGCAAGGCCCTTGTGTTTCATAAATCAATTTTCTGTTTTAGTACTTTTTTAGCCAACCCTTGCTTCTATGTATGTTCAAGTAAGTTCTTTTGCTAGGGAGAACATAATTTCTCCTGACAGTCATAATTGGACTTCATAAATATATTCACTGAAGACTATTTAGGTACTGAATTATGTATATGTAGAGAAACAATACTGAAGTGTAGGCGGAGCACAACCAGAAGCGAGACTGTAGCAAGGAGGAGACAGACCTAAGAACAGTTCTACATCATTTCCAATCGCAAGTACTGGTGACAGCAGAAATATGTAAACAGAATAATCACAATACTGCATGAAGTCATCGCATTAACATAGTATAAAGGTCAAAAGTTAGGTTACTAAAGTTAATGAAATTAAGCAAAAATGCTTTCATGATGGAATTTCATGGAACATTTCATTGTCTTTGCCAAGTGAAATTAAAAACAAAAAACAAAAAAACAGTATACAGAGGAAGAAAACACCAAATATTTTGAACAACATCATACAGTGGATCTTAAAAGTTAATCAGTTTTGTTTCAAGGCAGCAGATTTTACTTTTAAAGGCAGATAACCTCTGAAATTCCTTTAAGCAGGTGCAATTTGAACCTTTTGAAATACTTATGCGGTAGTCCACACTACCACTTTGGATGTCTAAACACCAACTTCAGAGGCTTTTAAGAAGCTGGGGGGGGTAAAGGGGGGGGGCAGAAAGCTTTCTCATAAGTCTGCCCTGCCTTAGAACACTATCCTGGCCACTCCTGACTGCAATTTACTTTTTAATTTAATCTTCAGTCCAAAAGCATAGACACAGTACTTAGGCATAATACATCTCAGAAAAATGGTGTTTTTTTGAACACGTACATTTCAAAATGCATCAGGAGGAGTGTACATGACTGCATGTATAAGAATAAGGCAGAGGGAGGGGCTGTGAAAGGGAGGGTCACACACATATTTGCTAAGGACTTCAAAAGGCAGACCCTGTGCTGAGTCTGACCCTTTTTCCCTATAGACAAGGTGCCCACGATGAAGGACTTTAACTTCTCAATAATCAAGGGAATCAATAAGTGGTAAGAGAAAATCTGCTCCTGCACCGATCTGTAATGAATGCAGACACTCCAAAATGCTTTGTTCCCAGAGTCAATATTTCCTTTCTAAAGCAATATCCTATAATAGTCTTACTTTTCATGGATAAGCATGTCAAGGGTCGCATCCCAGGCCCCTCGCAGGCCGAACTGTGCTGGGCTGCAGCTGTAACCGGACCAGAAAGACATTTGAAGAGGTTCTAACCAGGACCGAGGGCAAAACCCAAGCGCCCTGTCTCATTGGTGCTTCTTGGGCTGAACGCGAGACCTTGCGATCACGATGGGAACCATCGAGAGCAGCCCGATGAGCAAGGCCCAGAGCGGGCGGTAGAAGAACCAGCCAACAGAGATCGTCAGCAGCGACAACGAGCTGGCGACGCAGAAGGCAAAAGCTTTTAATCCGACGTTAACCAGGTCTCTCACCACAGGAAACCAGTCCACTGCAGAAAGAGTTACAGGATAAGGCTGTTGACAAGATGACTGTCTACCAGAAGGTCCTGTGTTGCTAATAATTAATTCCTAGGATCTGCACCCTAACTGCTGTGGTCAGAAAACTCTAATTACTGTCAAGGGGTCCTGGAGAGCGTACTTCACTAGAGCATCTCGAGACATTTGGTAAGCAAGCAACTCCATCGCTTCAGAGAGGAAGTCACCCAAAAGCAGTGAAAAAGTAAAAAGCTTAAGAGGTGCAGCAGATGCCTAGGCTTGTTCCACAGCTATAAGGCTAACTCAGAATAAGCAAACATAGAAATGTAACTTTTGACAATAGTAAATCTTGCAGTTGCATGTATGTGCATAGGAAGAAGGAGAGTGCACAGCTACAAAATACATTTCTAGCAATTAAGAACTGATTTCAAAGCACGTGACAACTTTGATGCTTGAAATTTATGGAAGTTTGAGGCACCCTACAGCTCTTCTTTAAGTTTTTATTCCAACATTTTTGTGACTTAAAATAAGCCCAAACTTTATTTGCTGTGTGCTTACGATACTGTAATAGAAATAATGCTAATTAAGACCTCCTTTGAGAGAGCCTTTTGTATATGGATCTAAGACCACGTTGCAGCACCTGGAGTCAGACTTGAAAGAACCAAAACAACTTCTGCTTTGGCTTTTGATTTTGGTAAGCACTATGAACCTCTAAGTGGCAAAGAGCTATTTATATATTTTTTATGTTCAGCCACCTGGTTCTGGGATCCTGTTTATTGTCTGCAATTGTTGACAGTGACTTTCAAATCCAGGGCCCAGGGTGAGCTGGGTTTTATTTTTTAGCTTATTTTTTTCTGCCCTCCAAATTAACCTCTTCTACTCACATTTGTAATTAAGTCTTATTTCTAAACTGTGATACCTTTCTATAACAAACTTACCCAAGGTGTAAATGATTCGAGTCATTAGGCTGATGCCCACAAACATTGCCAGCCAGCCGGCCGCACGGAGGGCCCAGGTCTTCATGGTGTTGCTCTCATGCTCTTTTTGAAACACCTCCTGAAAGGCAACACAGTTACATGCAGCTTCATGCATTTTCTTTCAAAATCTGTGTCCAGTACATTATGAGCAAGGCAGAGGGAGCAGTATTTTAGCTGTACAAATTCTCCTGTAGAAAATTCAGACCTACAGAATGAGCTGCACTGTGTTTTAGCAGTAACACCCCAGTACATTATGACAGATGCAACACAAGGAAATGTGTATCTTTCTGACTATACTGAAAAAAATAACAAAAAGAGCATTTTCTTATGGCCAGACAGAAGGTGCACATTTTTTGTTGCAAACACAGAAACCTAGAAGGCAAGCGCAGGCTATGCTGCCTTCTCCTAGACACAGGAAAGAGAAAAGGGAACGTTTAGACAAGATCCCCCCTCCTGTAGGACAGGCCTGAAGGAGAACAAGAGTTTATTTGCATTTCCTTGCTGCTTCTGGGCTGCCACCTCCAATTTTAAGCTTCCCTGGTGTGGTTTGGTATCTCACCTCCACAGACAGGTCTCCAGGGTAGAGAATCTGCAGGACATCTCCAGACTTGGTGTGGTACGGAATCAGCTGATCCCCACGCTGGCGAGCAACCACAGTCACCTTGGAAGAAAGGGAATTTTACTGGTTCCTGAGTTGGCACCAGAGTTTGCAAGACACAGGAAAAGCTAAAGACTGACCTTATCAGCTGAACCCAGATGGGGGTTATATCCACTCAGACCCGCATAGAAGAACGAGACGCGAAGGTCTCCCACCTACAAACAAGAAAATATTGGAAATCAGCAGAGAAAGTTATTTCCAAAAGTGAATCCCAGGAAAGATAACTGAATTGGAATAGCATTTATTGGATCACATTTTTTCTGAACATCTATGTCAAGCCGGTAAGATTTCCAAATTGTACTTTTTCCAGGCCAGACTGATAAAAGAAACAGGATAGGCTCAAATGCTGCTTTGCAATACTCCCTCCGATTTAGCTGCAGGAGCTCATTAATGCTGAAGAGCTCCTTCATTCACCCCTTGTCATTTCACCTTCTGGCAGAGGAGGGCAGGCAGCACTAGCGGACAACAAACTATTTCACTGCATTCAACTCAGTACAGCGAGGCAGAGGTGTCAATATCCCATGTCTCTTTCCTTTTAAAAGATGGCAGAGGAAGAGACTCAAGAAGACAAATATACAAGCAGGATAAGAAGCTCTCTTGCTGAAGCACTGTACTAGGGATCTCATCCTACGTGGTGTCCAGCACTACAGTTTCTACATATTGCAGTGGAAGTGGGATCTTCTCCAACTTTCTCACATAGCAGTGATTTTTGCTTTGGTCTATACATCTCTTCTTACTTCTGGACGCCTGGGGTTCTCGCTGTGGTAAAAGTAGTCTCCTGTCCTGGTAACATCAGCATGTGGATCCTCAAGGTTTGACAAGCTCAGCTGCTTGAAGTCATCAATCTTATCCACCAGACCTAAGCAGAATAGAGAAGGAAGCTTAGATCTGGCGTCCAGCTTGGAAGGGCCAGCTTGTTGGCTCCCTGGTTACCACTCAAAACAACCGTCCCTGTGGGAAGAGCCAGAGTGCACTGCTGATGCAAAAGGAGACACAGCAGCAGCACAGAGCAATCCTTACCTTTAGAAAGGACAAAGCTGCCAACCTGGACGTTAGGAGAAACAGCAGTGAAAGACTCCACAGCCATGGCACTGTAGAACAGAAACAGTCCCTGATTAGTTCTAGGGTTATGGGCAAACTCTTGATTTGCAGTAATATATGGCACAAACACCAGGTGAACCCCAGAGCTAAAGGACTGACACACTGTAGCATAAACAAAATGCTGCAGATGAGAGAAATAAGAAAAATTATATGTGGTTGATTGCCATAAACCAGCCTGTGAACTCACACATACAAGCTTAGAAGAGCTGAGTTCAAGTAGATAGACAAGCACATGGAATGCCTGTGATTCCAACTTCGTAATTTCTAATTGCCTATTTTGTAATAGAAAGAATAGAAAAATAATAATGTGTTGCACTAATAGACAATAAAAGTCAAAAAACAGCCCACTTAAATTTTCCTACATGGAGACCACATGGTCCAGAGGTAACATAATAGCCTGACATCCAAACATGACTAATGGGTAAGTTAATTCCGGATGCACCAGGCAGCTTTGAACTGTTATCTAATCCCTTCATGTCTAACTCTTCCCAACTAAGAAGTTCAGCAGCTTTCATCTGCCTTGCTGTGCCATGAGGATTAGTGATTCAGAACTTGTCTTTGACCAGATATAGTGAGATGCTCTGGAGGGACTGTCTATGTGCACGTTACCTAGGGTTTTTATGTCCAATTTCTCTATCGAAGTTTCTGCTGTTCACAACTTCTGATTTCCATTCAGTATCTAAAGAAAACAAGACCAAGACTGAGTCAGGAAAAGTTGCCAGTAAGATCTCAGTTACTTAAGAAAGGCCTTTCTCAATCAGTGAATCAGTTCTAAGTTGCACTTACAGTAATGCTTTTTACATCAAAATATATGTGCAATAGTCTGTAACATAATACTTAAACCTAAACTTACTTACATATTAACAGGAATGAGAGGATTTATAAAGAAAGGATTTTTAGGGATAAAATGGTGATCCAGATGTGTTCAATGGCATTTCTCCTGATCAGTCTTTGATTTCTGGCTCCTCTCTCTTGGAGTGATCTGGTTCTGCCAGAAAGAGATGTGAACTCTGCTGGAACTGGTAGACTCAGTACAGTAAAGCATCACATAGAGATGGTACCTGTACATTTCACAGGCAAAGATTTACAATACTGCTTTCACTCAGGCCAAGGCCATCTCCCAACACCCTCAAGCCAGGCTCCAGCAGATTTCTTACACTAAGAATCCTTTTTTGAGCAGTGCCCATATTACATTTAGCTCTGTATGCTTCCATGAAAGAACAGGAAAGGAGGAAAGGGAATCTGGTTAAACAGTGGAGGAAGAATTATTATAAGGGATATTGTGGCAACATATATCCTGATATCGCATAGAATCTATCAGTCTTGAGAGAAGTCTTTTTTGTTTGTTTTTTTATGGCTTTTCTTTTTGTCCCTACCACTGTAAAGTCATCTTTTTCCATACCTTACACCCATGACATCTGATTCTATATGTTTCCATGCTGTACAATCTCACTTTTCACTGAGCTTGCCTGAACTGCTGCACACCCACGTTACACGTCCACGTGCTTTAACTGGGGATAAATGAGGCAGAGACCGATTCCAGAGATTCAATGACTCAGAGCATTTTTATGCCACTGGGCAGATCAAAATAATCCTCTCTGTTCTGCTCCTGCCAAAAAGCCATTTGGCAAAAGCTGCACTGCACATCAAGAGGTGCTGGTGGTTTTCATAAGCTAGTATCAACACTTAAATGGAGTCTCAATACATTGTTTTACAGGCTGGGGCTACCCTGTTCTTTCCTGTCTGTTCCCTTCAGCTCATGCCTCACGTGCCCAGCTATCCCACTTCAAAAGAGGAATCTAAGGAGACACGTTGTGCTCCCAGCTCTGCCACCTCCTGCCACTGTGGACCTCTCTGGAGCATCTATCCCTGAACACTGCTCTGAACTAGGATTTCTAATGCAAGACTTAAAATTTTCTGTAAAAACAGCACAGAGTCATCCTTTCACTTTGGTTATCTCCAGAAAGAGAGGTCCTGACATTTGTTTAGGAAAAAGAAAGTCTTCTTGTTTCTTCAAACTCCTTTCATTTCTTTCCCAACAAGGAAATTACAGGGTTTAAAACAACAATCAACACGCACCCACATAAAAGTTAGAGTCATACAAGAATACTTTCTGTTGATCAACTTACTGTAGGTGTACTTTGTCTCTTTCTTAATTTCACCATTCTCTTCATATTCCCTGCAGAGAAAAAGGGTGTGGTGAGAACCAAAACTGAGCATGCACACAGCTGGTCATGCCAGAACACACTTCACAAAACGTACAGATAGTTCTCTGGCAAGACACTGCTAGTTACCAGCCTCCAACTAAATTGCACCACTGATCACAACTTTCTGAGTTCTGCTGTTTAGCTAGTTTTCAACACATCTCTCTGCCTGCTAACCTAGCCCACACTTCATCAATCATCAGATCCAGTTAATTTCTAAAAATATAAACTCCATTTGAGAGATTAAAAGAAAAACAAATAAACAAATAAATCATTACTGTTGTGGAGGAAAGGAAGAGATCTCAGGAAAGCCACAGCAATAGCATGAAGGCCAAGAAGCCCCATAAGAAGCTACATAAAGTCAGGAATTAAAACATTTTATAAAAGGCCTTGAAAGCCACCCAAATTTTATCAGACGCAAATTCCACAACATAAACTGTTTATCAGACCTGACACCTGTAATGATGTAAAAGCAACTCTGTGAAAAAGCCCCAAGAGCTCTAGAACTCTCATGCTCTAGATTTTTTTGTTCTTGATGTTATGGGTTCCCACTAATGCAACATCTTTTCAAATAATTTTTTAAAAAGTTGTTTATTAAAAAGTTAATAACTTTTCTTTCACTTACTTGGAATCTTCATATTCTACCCACTGGTACATTTCCACATTACGCTTTAGTTTGACAGCATGGATGGAGAGCCCATAGCTGGGATCAAATAAAGGCTATTTAAATTTAAAGAAAATGAAAATCAGTATTTATGCTGTACTTCAGATAAAAATCAAACGCTTGAGTTTATTATAGCCAATATTTGTTGTTTTTTCCTAGAAGAATAGACCACTAACAAATCATTGCCATAGTGAAATAAAAGCAATCCAGAAATGCAGACTCAGGGTAAGCAGGCTTAAATGTTTAAATCAGAGGAGATTTTATTTTGGTGGATGCTACCATGGCATGTTACCTCCTGCAACGGAGGCTGACAAGGGACAATGTCACCATCGCTGAAAAAAAAAAGAGAATTTGCGGAGCTTCTGTACCACAAGTTCTTAAAGAATATCATGAAAGCCCAACAGGTTCCCTATGCAACACAGGAACATATCTAGAAGCAAAATGTTTTCTGGGTATGGGGAAGACAGTGCTGTCTCCCTGATTATTGGCCAAGGACCTTAGATGGCAGCAGGGCATGTCTAAAGGGAAGGAGAAAAGTTACGTATCTGCTCTCTGAATATCAAAAACATACAGTTTTAATCAGAAATAAAGACCTGTGTCCAATATGCTAATTTACTTACTTTTGATGTGCTCAGAGGGCCGGCTAAGTGCACTAGTCTTCCCTCATTTTCTTGAGACACAGCTTGGATACTACCAAGAGGGACCACCAGAGAAAGTCCCTCGTCAAGAGATTTGGCTGTCCTCAGAGCTCGTCCCTGCAGTCAAGAAAACAAAATGGAGTTGTGGAAGATTAATTGTACAGCATCATTTCATGAAATGACAGGTAATCAGCAGATCCTACAGAACACTTGTGCATTTAGCCTCAAAGTGTTTTCCCAAAACGCCCTTGTAATATTCAGCTGTCTCCTTCTCTGAATCTGAAGTAGTCTGAGGAAGCAGGACTTCTTATCTACACAGCAGGCCCATTAATGCTATCCAAGCTACTAACACAAACACAGATTACTCTCACAAGGCTCTAAAAGTATTACTCTTCACTTTTTACCTTGCTTGTTATTCTTCAGTAAGTGCATTAATTGCACCAGTTAGGATTCTTTTTCTCAGTCCTATTTAACTACTGGACAGAAGTTTTCCTGTCCTTACCATCATGTTACAGTAAGTTTTTTTTTCCTGCAAAAACACTGAGTTTGGGAGTAGTCCTTTCTGCTTTTACAGAAGTAGGAAAGAAAGAAATACGTGAAAATTCAGAATTCTGCTCCCTGTCTCCGATACGCCAAACACCCAAACTCTGACGCCCTCCATGGCTGCGATCCTTCAAATATCCACATCAAGCTTAACCTTGTCACCACTAGGCCTTCCACTGGTTGCAACAGACGTTCTCATGATGGGAGGTCTGTGTGTTTTGGAAAGCATGTGTTTGCAGGGGCTATGTCTTACCTGTTTACTTTAATTACTTAATTATTTTTTCAATCCAAAACCAAGACACAAAATGACACTGAACATAATTAACATGCTCAGCTTTACAAGGTGGAATATTAATTCCTTCAACAATTATTAATTCCTATAACAATACCAGAAATGAAGAGCCTAAGTTACCTCAAGAAAAAGACTGGTTACTTGCTTAGAGCAAGTAATTTAGGTTTTTTTTTTTTTTTTCTTAATTTTGTTTTTGAGATCCAGTTGGACATCCAGCATCTTGTGTGTGCACAACTGAATCTGTCCTTATATGACAGGTTCCGTTCTTGTCACCTGCATGACACAGACAGGAACATAATATTGAACCACTGTCACTCAGAAGGATATTCTATGTGAGCTGCTGCTCAAACAAACATCTCTATATAACCTATTTCCACACCAGCTCCAGGCTGTTAGATCTTCTCTCTCTTCCTGCTGATGGCCATCATTACCACCACACTCTGTTGTACAGACAACCTCTATCCGTGGCTCCGAGATTCCCATTCTTCTGTTATTCCCAACACAAGCAACAGACTCTCCAGACACACTAACTTTTTCTCATGGGCGAAGTAACTAGGTTTGACCATGACCATTATGGTGAGCCTATAAACATGAAACAAGCTGAATGTCAATTCAGCTGTGACCTTATAAAGCAGCGTAGGCATTAACAGTGTTCCACTTACCTCATTGGTAAAAAGAAGGTAGAAAGACAGAAGAAATGCCACAAGTCCCACCAACATGCCCCCAGAAGTCTCGCTGAGCCGCTCCAGGAACCCTGGCTTGGCTTGGCTTGTGATTTTAACATGTTCTTTTTTGCTGCCTGTGTCAGAGAACTGTTGGAGGCAAACCAGAAATGCAGTATTGCTGTGAAGGGGCAGGACATTGTTTCAAAATACATCTTTCAGCTTTGTTAAAACCACTGCTCTGCAGAGTAGCACTTCTTGCCTCAGACAAGCTTTTCCTCACTTGTAACTTTTTGTCACAGAAACACAGTCAATAAGTAAACTTAATTAAACTAAGTACACTTCATAGAAAAAAAAATAATGCGAACATACTAGTTCAATGTTTTTAAAGCCTTCTCAGCCTGTTTCGAGGTCGCCCACACCCTGCACGCAGGCCGTGACAAATTGACTAAGACTTGCGAATTCCCGCCCAGCTGCAGCACAGCTAAAAATAACAAGTTACATTTTCCTTCATCGGGGAACAATAGCCGCACCCTGGGCGGCAAAGGGGACAACCTGGCTCCCCCTCCGCAAAGAAACCGCCACGCAAGCGGCGCTCACTCACGTTCCTCGACATCTTCAGCCTCTTCCCCTCGTCAGGAGACGCCACAAGCTCCGCGCAACACCAGCCCCAACAGCGCCAGCCCCAACAGCGCCAGCCCCCTGCGCAGGCCCGCCCGCCTCAGCGCGGCCGCGGGGCACGCCGGGACATGTAGTTCCCAACCGCCCGCCCGCGGGAGCGCGCGCGGGGCACGTCGGGATCTGTAGTCAGGAGCCGCCGCTCGCTTCCCGCCTCGGCGGCCGGGGAGGAGCTGCCGGGGGCAGGGAAGGCGCTTCCGGGGGTGGGAGGTCACGGCGTGGAGACGCGCGCCGTTGGTGCGGGAAGGGGGGCGGCGGGAACGGATCGTCCGTTAAACAGTCTGCCGTTAAACGGTCCGTTAAACGGTTCGCGCGGGTGGCGAGGGAGAGGCACGGAGCGCGCAGCCATGTCGTACTGCCGGCAGGAAGGTGCGGGCCGCGCGGCGCCCTCAATGTCACCCTGGGGTTCGGGTGGGTTGAGGCGGCGGTGGGGAAGGGCGGCCCGGGACGAGGCAGCGCGGCGGGCGCCGTGGTCCGTGCGGGAAGGAGGCGGGAAGCGCCCGCAGGGGAGGCGGCCCGCGGTCTGCAGTGACCCCGTCGGCGCCTGAGGCGCCTCTGTGTGGCCTGAGGCGCTCGTGTGGCGCGGGCCGCGCCGCTCGGCAGCCTCGGCCGCTGCGCGCCCCGGGGAAGCCTTTTCCGTTCCCGCCTTTGACTCATGTGAAATGACTCAATGTAAAATTTCAAGCCGGCAGAAATCCAGGCAAGAAGATCCTACCTTCTCATATGCCAGGTTACGGCAGTAGCCTTTCAGAATTTGGAAAATGAGGGGAAGGACTTGGGGAACTTTATATTTTCGTTCTACTCAGTGATTAATTATTTGTGCATTTTAGAGGAATTTGGGCTAGGTGGTGTTTTCTGGTTGTCTTTTTTTTTTTAAAAAAATTTCTATGAAGTGTCTCAAATGCCTTGACAACTCAAAAATAGTGTGCAGTCCCACTCCTGCTGCCTGCCACTGTGAGTGCTGGTAGCTGCTTCTGATCTCTCAGTGAAATGAGTACTTGTTTTATCTTGCATCCTTTTAGTGGGAACTTGCCCCTAATCTCCCGGACATCTAGTTTTACTGCCTAACTGAACCAGTGATCATAAATCACTCTGCTGAGTTACGACCTTTTTTCTGCTTCCATTGGTTAATGCGAATAGCTTCCTACAGGCACGTGAGTAGTGCAAAGAGGACAGGATCCATTTCTCTCCCTGCTGTAACTTTCCTTCTAGATTAATTAGCACCTGATCTTTTAAAGTGTTTTTTGTTTGTTTTGTTTTGTTAAATAGGGCTAATTTTCAAATCTTTTGCAAATCTTAGCAATGTTCCTTTCAGTACTTGCCAAATTCTCATCCTGTATGGATCTTCTGAACCAGCAACTGGTCTAGCTGAAGGTGACTGATAACTTAAATAAAGTTCATTAACTATTAACACATGACGTTCAACAGCTTTGTAAATGCCTTTTTCTGTAAATGACTTAGTTTTCTCTGAACTTGTTTTCTTGTTTTCTTTTTAATGACAGGAAAAGACAGAATTATATTTGCGACCAAAGAGGACCATGAGACACCAAGCAGTGCTGAGCTGGTTGCAGATGACCCAGACGACCCTTACGAAGAACAAGGTCAGTAGCAAGCAGAGAAGTGGAATAAGGAATGCTGCATCACAATATATGATATTCTACTAGTCTTCTACAGCAACAGAAGCCAAACCTGGTAGAAAGCAGGAAGAAATTCTTCCTTTTTTTTAAAGAGTAAGATAATAGGGCCACTGGTTATTCAGTAAATAGACACCAAAAATCTTAGCAGTTTTAACTTCCAAAATAGGATGTCACAGATATCATGCTTTCCATAGTACTTTTTTTCTCTAAACTTTTATTCGTCTTTCAGTGTGGTTTGCTCAAATGCATCAGTTGATGGGGTATAGTTTCAGCAAGCAGTAAAGGATGGTCAGAAAATCTTTTCTTTCTGTTCTTGCATTATTGTAGTCAGAGCTTAACCAGTGAAAATTCCGATTAGATTTCACTGGCTTTGGATAATGAAGTACAGTTTTCAGAGAAACTCAGTGAAGATGCACACCAGTCATTGCGATGTTGCTCAAATTTATACGTGCAGAAAAAATTCCTCTGCAAATATCCTTTTAATACAAATTCTGTATATATGACTAATCTTTTAGTATGCTAGTAGTAATATAATCAATAACTAGTACAAAAATCTTTTAATGTCACATGAATGTCACATTACAGACAGCTTTATAGTATTCATTTGTCAACTGCAACTATCTTGTCTTAAAAAAAGAGGAGAGTTCAAGTTTTCAGTAAAGATTACAATTCTGACCCTAAGTATGCCTAACCTGAAAATGAACTAATTAAGGAGGTTTAAGCAATCAGAATATTTCTGAGATCAAGACTTGTAAAGTTCTGCTTTACAAGATGATTTTTTGAGATCATCTTTGAAGTTGTTTTTAGTGGGTAAATTAAATGTCTCGCTGTCTTGGTGATTAAGTCAGTTTTCCCCTAGGTTAATACATTGTCAGGAACATCTGTGAATTTGGATTAAAAAAGAATTGCTTTTATGCTTCATGGCCTCTTAGTCTCTTTAGCTTGCTCTTTAAAATATTCATTTAAGTTAGGTAGCTTTCATTGAGGCATCTCACTTCAAAATCATGATGTGTTGTAACCTGTGATGAAATGTAGCTACGAATAATGAGCAGTTCAGGAGAATTTGGTCACGCCATGCAGCTGCCTAACTTGACTTTAGTTTCTGCTTTCTGTGATCTCATTGCTTTCAACTCAGCTGAGGTAGAAGTAAACCCTTTACCGTTTTGGATTTTTTTTTTTTTTTAAAAAAAGAAGGAAAAGCTTTGCAAGTGGCTCCGTGACCGTTAGAGGGCAGTGTTTATGCACAGTATAGCAGCTGGAGCACACGGGTGTTTTGTTAGCTGACATACTATGTAGCTTTTGAATCATCTCTCTTTGTCATTAAAATAACTTTTTATTTCCATACATAGATTTGTGTTAAAATGATTTTACGTTTAGCTGCTTGTCTCGGCTTCAGTGCTCCATTAAAACAGTATGCACAGTCAGCAGTTACATCTGAACATTTTACTCTCTAGATAGTAATGAGTCTGTTCAGGTTTTATAGACACAGATGAAAATAATGAGGAGAGAATGTAGAAACTTAGTTGTTTTAGATCATTACCTGCATGAATAAGCTTATTTCAAGTATAACAGCAAATTTTCTCTGGCATGCTCAAGTCAATATCAAACCTGCCTTTTCAAGAATAGACATTATTGTCAGAAATGCTCTGAATCCAAAATTCCTTCTCTGATTTGATCATGGCTTGATAAATGTTTTGTAAAGCATTGCCTGATCAAGATGCAATACTCATTTCCTAGAAAGAACACTTAGCTTAGTTTAAAATGTGTGAAACTTTGTCCAACCCAAGTTCCTTGTAAATGTGGAATCACTGTTGACCTGCCAAGGCAGAAGCACTTTGGGGAAGAGGTTCACAAAACAGTTTATGGATATTTTTGTGAAAACCATTAACAGAACAAAAAGATTGATTAAATCTTTCAGCTTTAAATTGGCTTCAGTGAAACGCACAATTAGAAGCCTTTTGTTTTTTACTGAC
>VZSV01000119.1:806832-834027 GCA_013398735.1 Nothocercus julius
ACACACACACACACACAGGTATTATATATATAAAAATATTTCTAGGGGTTCTTACTTTCCCTGTAGGGTAACTCTAATTATAGGGTAAGTTAGCTTGAATTCAGGTTTGTGGATATTTAGTTGAGCATGGAAGGAAGAAAAAAAAGCTCATCTTTCTCTCCAATGTTAATGTTTCCTGATACTGTCAAGATCAATAAATGGTTCAAAGACTCTTCAGCAGAGGCAAATGTTAAAATGGTGACGTATCAGTAAATATAATGCCGAGCAGTTTTTTACTGAGACACTCTGAGAAGTTCTGACTGCTGCTGTTAAAATGTTAATAGCATTAGTAAAAGCTGCCCTGGATTTTGCACCCGTCGCTGCCAGAAGCAGAAGGGTTTATGATTAGAGTACCCTGTGCATTCATCCAGTGGTTCAAATTAGAACAGCCTTTTCATGAATTTAGACCCACTGAAAGTAGCCTGTACACCATGCTGAAATGCCTGGAATGCTGCTGTATTTTCTACTGTTTGTTAATTTAAATGGAATCATTAAATGATGGACCTTTTGTCCTGTTCATTGTGGGGAGTGCAGTGTTTGTTGCTTCTGTATATTTTGCAAGTCAAAGAAAATAAACTTGAGGAGATAAGTTTCTCCCAGCCGTATCAAGGGTGGACATGTGTGGCTGTGACTGCCTAATGGCAAACCCTCAGTTTCTCCTCTCTGCTGTTAACTTAACTTTGCTCAGGAGTCCTTGGCCTTTGCGTTTTTATTCTCCCTCCCCTTTTTGCCCTTTTCCTCTCCCTAGCCCCTTCTATGAATTCCATGTTTTCAGTATAAACTATAGTCAGCAGCAAGAGCCTGAAGGGAGAGGCGGACTCTAAAACAAGAGGAAATGTACAAAAAAAAAAAAAAGGAAAGAAAGAAAAGCACATTACAGACCAGTTTTGATATATCAGTGAACAGACAGCTCATGAAGGCCCTGTCGTAGCCAAAACAAAGAGCACAGGAAGATTTGTAGCGATTGCACATTGCAGATTAACCCGGATCCTGCAACAATGATTTGATGGGTAAGTGGACATAGGATTTGCTGTACCAGATCCGATGACCAGTCCTGTTGATGTGTTTGTTTCTGAAAGCGACAAGTTTCTTGTGCTTCCTAAGACTATGAAAGCATCCACTAGGAATGCCCTTATTTCTTTTGCAGGGTGTTGTGTAGCAGCAGGATATTTGATTTCCACATCAGTCATTTCTAACTTTTTCTTGCTATTGCCAGGGTGTTACTGCCCCTACACCTTTTGGCTTTCTGTGCTTTCCCCTTCCCATACACTCCCAAACAGTATTATCATAGTTGTCATCCCCCTTCCCTGCAGACATTCACCTGTCTCCTTACAGGTATTGCCTTTGTTTCCTTTTCTGGACCAAGTTTCTTTCTGCTTGCAGCATGAAGAATTTAAATTAAAGAACTAGGTTGGATCCAGCTGATCTTGCTGGCATAGCCTCTGAAGTGAATTTTGATCCAGGACTTGGACCTATACATTTAAAGTGATTCATCAAAATATTTTGCATCACTAAACTACAAGTTGAAGGCTTCATAGCAGTATCTGTCATGCTAATAATGTGTGAAGAATGAAGACCAGGGCTTAGAGGTACAATTGCTGCAGTACAAGTTTAGAAGTTCAGTAAGAATTTATCCAGAAAAAAAAAAAGAGTAACGGTAACTAATGCAGAGCAGCAAAAGTAAGTCTCTGTAATACGTTGTTTTTGTTTTGTTTAAGCCATGGGGACCAACATGAACAGGCCCTGACTTACTCAAGCTCCGAGTATTTGTAGTTAAGGCATCTCTCACCTACCCGTCATATGTTTCTATTTTCATGCCTTGCATCCCACAAGACATCTATTTGCCAAGGAGCAATTTTAGATCTCATTAGGCCTCAAACCAGTGAAACTTTATGTATTTTGTATGGGAATGACATATCTGCAATACCTATGTAAGGTTTTGCATGTTTGAGTCTTGATCAGTTATTAAATTAATGTGCTGTTTATTTAAATCAACTGCACCTGGTTTGTGTTTCTAGTATGTGCATTGTCTCATACAATGTATGCATATATTCTTATCAAACAAGTAGTGAATAATTTATAGAAGCTGCTCAGTATAACATGTATCACGATTGCCTTATTAGCTAAACATTTTTTTCCGTTTACCTGGCTCTGCACGAAGACTATCGAAGGAAGAGCCTGACATCTAGAATATTTGTGGTTTATTAACTTAAAAAGAATTAATATGCATATGATTTGAGTATTACATACTGTGAAATTTTAAAAATAAATCCCAAACCTCACATCACTATAAATCTCTTAAGTATTTTTAATGGAAGATTTTAAGTACAAAAAGGAAAATGTGCTACAACACATAACAAATAACACAGTAACTTTGCCAGGTCTGAGGGGCTTTGGAGAGCACATGGTCTGAATTATATCAATTCAAAGAACGCTTACATCAAGCAGTATGGAAAAATTTGGGGACAGATGGTAATGCTACGGAGAACTTGCTCTATATAGTAGTGAGTCATGCCCAGAAGAGCAGTGCAGGAGACTGGGCATAGATACATGTTCTTTCCTCCCAGTTGCTTGCCAAGAAGAGAGGATGGAGAAGCATTAGTAGCAACGTGTCACTACGCAGGAGTTGGGGCTCTGCGCTTGCAACAACTCTTACAAATTTTCTGCAGCTTTCCAGACTTCTTGTGAATAAACACTTTTAATTTATCCTCATGCAGGGGGTTCAGTGCTACTGTTTGGCATGTGGTTGCTACTGCCCCTGAAGTGCCTTGTCTGTTTGGGTGTTGTAGGGTAGCTTACAAAGATGTTTTAGGGACAGGTACTACTTTAGAAGTACTAAAAAGAGCTGTCCATCCATTTTGGTAGTGAGTGAATGCACCTCTTTTTACCCCAAGTTAATGTTTTTTTATGTTACTACATCACCCAGGAGACACAGAGAGGTTCACAAGATACATGGTATTGTACATAAACCTACAAAACAATTCATTGGTAGCTTTTCTAATTCGTTATGAGCTTGCTTGTTCTTCTGAAGAATATGTGACAGGTATTGCTAGGGAGATAGATGTCATCTTGCACTGTTTCTTGCTCATCTTCTCTTGAAGCCCCAGTAAACAAGGAAATATCTTTTAATTTTCTTTGCCAAGTCTCATGGTGTTGATCATGTGAAACTTACTTGAATTGATCCCTATTCTAAATCAATCTCTGCAATTCATTTCTGTTTGAAAACTTCTCTTCAGGTAGGCTACCTGGGTTAAAGCACTGCAGAACAAATTAGTTGTGTGTGGTATTCTGTGCGAGTTGGACCTTTTTTCTCCATTCTTTGTGTTTTATTTTTGTTTTGTCTGGTGAACTTAGAGATACCTGATTAAACAGAAGGTAGTAATAACAATTAAAAAGTCAGCTTTTGCAGCACTGGCTCACCCTAAGTGTTTTTCATTTTGGACTTTCTGATGAAGTTGCATGCTTATGGAATACTTGCTGCCCTGTAAAGCAAAGCCACTAAACAAGGGCTAGCAGTTGGAACATAAATGTGCAACATTTCTAACTAATGGAGGGCATGAAGTAGAATTCTCTTTGCAGATACCAGCAAATAAATCAGATTCAGAAAGAGAGAGGTGTAAGAGGGGGAAGAAATTGGCTGCGTTTTCCCTGGCCCTCCATTCCCCCACTTGCTTTTTTACATTTCTCTTTCAAACTGTTGTGTGTGTCACCTACTGTGGAGACAGCTGAAGTGTGTGACGCAGGGATGGTATCTTGTGTTTGCATAGTGGTGTTTGCAGTGGGGTAGTCATTAGCCAGTTATATTGCAACAGGCCCCAAGAGAACTCACTGGAGGATTAAAATTCTTGTTACGGGTACTATTCTTATAAGTGGTAGCTGGAAATACCTGTGAATGACCCTGTTAGCAAACAGTGTCTATCTGCAGAAAGGACCAGTATGGGTGCTTATGCTCACCACAGAATCATGTCTGGCACTCAAAAATAATGTAGAATACACAAGTTTGCCTTAACGTGGGTACTATTTAACCAAAACGGAGTATGATCGTAAGTAAAATCTTCAGCAGACAAAATCCTGTATTGAAAAGCGCTCTTTAATTCTAAACTTGGTCTTGATTTTTGCTTCTTCTGAAGCACCCTATGAGCACACGCTTGGAAGTCCCGTCGACATCTTTATTTTTTGTGGTCTTTGACACTTTGTTGTGAGACACTTTCTGGAGCCAATAAAGCAAGCGGTTGCTATGCTGTTAATTTCTATAAGTTGACATTTCAAATTAAGCCAAATTCCCTGGGTAAGAAGTGTTTTATTACATTAATTAAATGGCTTGCTGGAGATGCCACATTGTTGGAGACTGCTTTAGCTAACAACAAATTAATAAAGTGTGTGCAAGACAAAAGGAAAGAAAGAAGGAATGTAATGGCAATGGAAGAGGGGAGAGTTCCTGACAAAGAGGGGGAAGAAACACTGTTTATGAGCTCTTGGGAGAAAAGTGAAAGTTTTATTTTGTAAATATCTGCCTGTCTTCCACTTCCAAATGACCTTAGGAGTTTTCTGTTGTTCAATCAACGCTAAGTTAAAAGGAAAACAGTAACCAACAGACTGAAAGAGGCTCTCTTTTTTCAGGTCCCTACTGATAAAGAGAACAAACTGATGATTTACCCAAGTTTCACATCATAACCTGGGACTTCCAGGCTTTTGCATCAGGCTTAGCTATTTCTGCAGACTCTATATGCCAGTCATATAGTGCTAGAGGAAGATCTTTTCTCCCTTCTTCCCTGGGAGCATTAAAAATGAATGCAGGCACAGAACAGAAGCATGCAGAAGTCGCATGTGTGCATGGTTTTTCTCTGTAATCTGCAAAACAATAGGCCAACCCTTTATAATTTATGCTTTGCTTAATGAAGGAACATACCCTACTTCATTTGATCATGGTTCCCTGTCAGAGGAGCAGAGGTCTTAAATCATTCCCTAAGAAAGTGTTTGGAGGAAGTTTTCGTTTCCCTAGCTACCTCTTAATTACAGCAGATCAGGCTGAAACGAGTTTGGGAAGAATGCTTTTGTAGAACAGAAATGCTCTACCTGGGCAGCACATGTTACCACCCTGAGACCTCTCTGGAAAAAAAAATCTTTGGGCAAAAGAGGAAGGCAGCCTAGCTCCGGTATTTTAACTCAGAAGCGTGGCCAAGAGCAGTAAAGCTCAATTGAAGTGCCAAGGGCAATCAAATGCCAGTGGTCTTGAGCACAGTTTGGGTAGCCAAATGGCTCCCAGGTCACTGTAGTTACCTCTTTTAATACACAGTCTATCCAATCCATTTGCCACCTCTTTCGCTTGCCTTTGTAGTATCATAAGCTCAACATTAGAGTAGCTCTAGTTCCTCACACATTGTGTCTTGGTGATTCTTTCCTAGCACAAGGCTTTTTGGTGGTAATTGCTATGAAACCTGTGCAGGGTGTTACAGACTGAAGTACTGCAGCAAAGAGCAAAACCATCTTCAAAAGCAAGAGTTGGGTTTGAAACCAAAATTGAGCCATTGAGCCAGCAGATCTCAGCACTGAGAATTAAGATAGCCATGTACATTTATAGAGGATGCCTCAGAGCTAAGTCCCATGTTAGTCTCTGTGCAGCAAAGTGCTAGTTCTGTCCTCTAGAAAGCAAGGAGTTATTGGTCTAATTGCAGTTTGATGGTAAATAAAAATATCTGAGCTCTTTTAAATAATGTCATGCTTGTTTAGTGTTATGGCACCTGTAAAGCTGACAGAAGTTGCTGCTGGTTAGTGGTGACTTACTTAAATAAAGAAAATTACACCTGAGTAATGAATGCACTAGGTAAGCAGCTTCTATGTGTTAATATCAGGCTTTTGCCTGAAGTGTTGAAATGTTAGTCCGTATCTTCAAATTTGCCCTGTAATATGATTCTCTGGGTGTGGTGGAATCAGGCTCAAATTTAAGAACTGACTTATAACCTATGTATGATGCAACAGGCAATTTTGCATAAGATTATGTGTTTTTTTTTTTTGTTTTTTTTTTTTTTTTCCTGAAATAAGTGGTTGTGTCTCAGGTTTCCTGTCTAGGCACGTGAAAGGAGAAAGGATGGTAAATCTGCTTTCATTGCTTCAGCTAGGAGCTTGTTGAATAGGAACGAAGGAACTAACTACACCTTTCACTGCAGCGTTGTTAAAAGGGGAAGTTTGTCACTTTTAACTTCTGAAGCAGAATTTACTTGCATCCGGTTCGAAGAATATCTGCTACTTGTTTTCCCAAATATGCTTTCCAGGGTTTCACCAAACTGTTCATGTTCACAAGGAGTTTGCTGGTCCTAGAGTCCTCCTGGCCTGCTATGAGATAATCAGTACCTGGTTTAAAAAAAAAGAAAGGAAAAAAAAAAGAAAAAAAGAGTCAAAGAAGAAAATAGGATTAAACATTAAATTTCTCCATTGCATAAAGCAATTGAAAATTGCATAAAACAATTTCTCCATTGCAAGTCATATTTTAACTAGTTTTGTCAAATTTTTCTTAGTCCAGTTTATGCACACAGGGGTTTATGTGCATTTACATTCATGTGTGTGTTCTCAGTGCTGACTCTTGGGCACAAAAGGTTAGGTGTTTTCACACTGGGATGTGCAGAAATCATTTAGTTCCAGGGATTACTGATTGCAAATTGAGTGTCTCCCTGTGCAGATGACTGGATTTCATTCTGATCTCCCTGCTCTCCTCCCTGCTTTTTTTTTTTTTTAACTTAATGCAACTCTGTGGGCTTCAGCAGCATTCCTGCTCACTTACACAGATATGATGAATAGCAGAATTTGATCTGAAGACATGTGGAAGCTGATATTGCATTTGAAACTGTTCAGCCTGACTGCCTAGCTTATAATCTTTAGGTACAGGTAGGAGGGCCTCAAAGGGAAGGCTGCAAACCAAGAAGTACATAAGTATACCTGGAGGTGAGAAACAACTTTACTGCAAATAGCGTCCTTCCTCAGCAGGTAAATAATGACTTTGTGTTGCATCAACTGCAGTAAAAAAAATTCCTTCACTGATCAGAATTTAGAAGTTATTGGCAAGTTAAGTGTATGTATTTTGGTTTCTTAGAGTTATCTTAATACATATGTGGACAGCAGGTTCCATATGTATATTTTCTGATTTTGAAAACATGCGATGGAAGGAATGCAGTATGTGCTGCTTGATTTTTGACTGGCAGATTATGACCTTTTACTCTCATGTTTGGAGAGGAAGAATATTTTAAAGTTGTATATACAGAATAGGTGAATTTCTCTCTCCTTGGATGTCTGCTCTTTCACTGCCTTCTGTTTAATTTTGCTCATTATGGTAAAATTTTGTTTTGTTTTTACTGTTGCACGTAGATTTCTCTTGTGTGCATTCCTGTTTGTTTGACCTTCACTGAAGTCTGCACGTCCATCCTGACGAAAGGCAGGCAGCCTTTTTATATCCACCCAGTTGACTTCTGAAGAGCAATTCTTTGGGTTCAATCTGTGGAACGAAACTTTTGGAGTAGAGACAAGGGTGGAAAATACATTACAGATCTTGCCCCCTCAGCGCTGAACCTTATGGCAACAGAAAGACCACATTGTCAGTCACAGTGTTCTGGGGAGGAACAAAATAAACACAATTACTGAAGTGCCTGAGCAGAGGCTGCAGAGCAGTTGGCTGGTGAGCAGCCTAAAGGGGCAGATTAACGGGTGCTCCACGCAGCTCAGCGACACGGCTGCTCAGGGCTGCTGGACCCTTCTGGGACAGCAATCCACGCTCCCACATTTAGGATGTTTTGCAGCAGTTGAGACATGTCCAGGAAATGGAACCACCAACTATCCCTGCAGGATCAGAGAAACAGCCTTCTGGGATGGGGTATCCTAATACATGGTCATTTAGTGTCTTGCTTAGTGCACTGTCACTCAAAGTGACCTTAATTCTTAAACTGTGTTGAAATCACGAGGCTGAATCACCCCAGGGTGCTTTCCCTCCCAAGGATGGATGACACTGAAATGCCAGCCCCAGGGTTTATATGTTCATAGAGATGCTGAGCGGCACAGCTGTCAGCCACAGCAGCCGCTGCTTTACGAGGGCCAGGGCTGGTGCATCCAGAATCAGCAGCCCAGCCTCTCTTCTCTGCCCATTCAGTTTCTGTTTTCTCCAGCAGAAGCCAACCACATGTGCAGCCGGGCCGCTCCCTCCACACATGCAGCAGGGGTAGGGAAGGAGAATGTCCTAGGCTGCAAGACCAAAAGGTTTCATTCTTCTCTCTCTACTTTTTTTTTTTTCTTTGAATGCTCCTCCATTTGAGGAGCCTGGAAAGCAGCTTGGTAGTTTATTCTGGCTGATAACAACATGAAAAGCAGGGATCCAGGCAGTTTTTTTTTCTTTTTTTCTTCAACTATACAGCAAATTCAGTCGCAGCTCCATTAGTAAGGCTTTTTGATTAACTTTAAGGGCCATGAGATTCAACTGGAGTTTGTGTCATGAACCAGGGAAGAAAGTCCAGCCCAGTGCAGGGCAGAGTTGTGCAGTGTGCCAGGTTACCCTGCACAGCAGCGCCCTGCTGACATCAGGGGCAGTTTGGACGGACATTTATGGCCGCTGCTTATCCTTTCCTCCCCCCCTACTGCTGCCCTCCTTCATACTGAGAAGCAACAGCTAATGCAGATGCAGCAGGGAGGGAAAGGGCGAGGGTAAAATCCAGGAGAGACAAAAAGTGAGGATCTCACCATGAGTCAGTGATCCCGCTGGGCGGGAGCCGTTCAGACAGCAGGTATGTGCAAGTCCCCAGAACTGCAGTGACGGGGACCTGTCCTTACGTTTCATTTTCTATTAAAAGGAGGCAATGTTGTAACACCTGCATCTCCAGCATTGGAATTTCTCAGCCATGTGTCTTCAGACCTACGCTGCTAAAGGGGTGGAAAACAGAGCTAGAGTCTACGGTGGAGAAAAATCTCCTGTGACTTTTTCTCTCTTGAAATAGCTGTGTGGAGTCAGATGTGCGCTTGCCCTATTTAAGCACATCTTTTATTCATGCCTGATTCAGTGCTCCCACAGTTTCACAGTGAGCACTTTATTTACTTATGCACAACTGTGCAGTTTCAGTGAAAGGAAGCACCTTGCTCACTGGAGTACTTTAAGCAGGAAACTTTACATGTGATTTTGAGGAACACCCTTAGCTTAAGGGCTATGTGCTATTTCCATACAATTTCAAATGCAGTTTCTCACTTGGTTTAGATAACTGAAGACAAAATCTATTTCTGAGACAGTACCATTCACTTCATCATAACAGGAAGAATTCACATGAAGTTTTTTGATTTGACCCAGCTTTTCACAGAACAGCTCTCGTGTGTGTGTGACTGATTTCAGGTGAGAACTTGTCACTGAGGTTAAACCCTACATTTAAGTAAAGGGAATTCCTTTCACTCAGCATGGATATGTTTTAAATCTTTTCAGAGGTAAAAACATAGGGGGACTTTTCTATCAAGCATTGCTATCCAGCTGATAGTAAGTCACACTTTTCCTTGGTACAGGGTCTAATAATGAAACACCATCCCCAGGAATACGTCTCACTGGGGTTTGATCCCAAGACACGTTCCCAAAGACTTAGAACTTCTAGTGACACAAAGGAAAGCTATGAGTAATCAAAGACCATTAGAATTAGACCATTATTACTGGAAAGAGTGGAGTCTAGGCTCGCAATTTCAGGACTTAGAGACTTACCAAGAGATGTCACTTTTACAGTAAAAGTAATTCTTGCTGCAGTCCACTAAATCTCATGGCAGGAAAGGCAGTGATAGGAAAGGCTGAACCAAGGGCTGCATCTGCTCAGCCACTGATAATGTTACTTAGCAGCAGTGTGGAGCTCCCAGGCTGTTCTCAGCGCTGCTGTTTTGCCTGCAGCAGAGCCAGAGGAGCAGACTGCTGCTTTCAGCAAAGCCCCTTCTCCATTCTGGTGCCAGAGGTAGATTCCCATAATTAAACAACTCGGAGGATGAGACTGACAAGCAGCACTGCAGCCTGAGCTTAACCTCAGAGAATTAGTGCTGTCAGCATTTCATCCTTACCGGGATTGAGAATAGGACAGGTACATCCCCTGTTGGTCCAGGATTCCGGGTAAATGCTTCTGTTGCTCCGAGCAATTTTTACTTTGCCTGATTTCAGGACCTTCTTCACTTTCACAACAACTTCGGCATGGGTCCCTTTGTCATGAGCTGATAGGATTCTTGCTTTTATCACTGCCAGAAAACACATGTAAAGATAGAGACCAGCAGAGAGTTTCTAAATGAGATAGTTGCTTTTTTTTTTTTTTTTTTTTCTTTCTTTGCTGCTAAAAGTTAGAATTTGAGAACCTCAGGAATCTACAGCCTTGAGAGAAAACATGGAAAATCACCGCAGCTGTACAGGAAGACAGTTGCAATGCTTGCCCACTTCAATTATGGTTCTTTTCAGGTGAATTGGGGGAAAATATAAAAAAAAATAAAGGATTTTTCTCTCAAAATAGTTAACTGATCCCTTCACCGTAGCAATTTATTAATCAACTTTTTTTTATGGGTTGTGGTCAAACACTTGGAAATCATGGGAAAGCTCTTGTCTTCAACTAGGAAGATTGTAAAGAGCTGGAGATAAATAAGTCTGGCCATTGGTACCTGCATAATGACTGCAAAACCAGTAACAGTCTGGCCATGAGGCTTTTATCACATATTCTCAACCTGGAGGCCAACCATTGCACTGGGTTACGATTCTAGCACTGCTGCTGTGGGGAGGTTGACTAGACACCAAGGAGTCTGGTATGAAAAAGGCTATTCACTGTACACAAGTAGGACATATTACTGAAAAAGCCAGAAGAAATCCTACCTCTTATTTCATGATTTAGCAAGCCCTGGCCTTTTGCACAGCTATCAGCTAGTATCTTGCACAGATACACTGTAAAATTATCATACCTGGAGGGCATGTCACCCACTTACCGTAGGCATATTTCATTTGGCAGAAATCAGTGACACTTCCAAGCACCCTCTCTTTGCACACACACTTTTCTAGCAGGGGAACCGCAGAACACAAAGGGTTGGAGAACAGCCAGGACATGAAAGAGGAAAGAAAAGCAAACTATATTCAGTTATAAAGTTGTATTTATGTCATTCCCATAATCTGGATAGACAGAAAGAGTAGGTTTGAGAGTGAGCTCAGTTATTTGATGATCTGTTTCTTGTTAGATGATACAATAATGGTTCTGAAATCTGATCAATATTATCTAGTAAAATACAGAGCTCATGGCGTCTATTATACAGTTAACAAACTGATGCTAATACAGAGATTTGTCAGAATCAGATCCAGATGTCAATCATAAGCAACACCCTTGTACCATTCCATGAGCTCAGACGTGCTGCTCCTTGCCAGTATGAAGGCAATATCTCTCTTGACTGTCTTAAAGTCAAGGTATACAATAGGTGGCACAATTCCCTAGGGTCTTACAGAGTCATTGACACTGGTAAGCACCATTCTGCCCATGGCAAGCAAAACTGAGAATATGATAAATGCTAAAAGCCTGAGCTCTTGTGCTATTATGAATACCTTATTCTTAAAACCACTTGCCTTCCTCCCCAGAGGTGTCTGTATTTCAATGATGACTGATATGATCTTTCTACAAACAGCATTTGAAGTTCTGAACAGCAAGTGAATGGCTAGAAAAGAGCTAAGTGCACAAGTATTATGATCATACATTCTTGGAATATGAAAAATTGTTCACGCCAATCTTATTTATGATTCATTGATATCCAGTAAAAGTACAACCTGATTTGGTAAGTAACACTGTTGGTGTAACGATAACCATGTTGTTATGGGGGTTAGGGATGGACTGGAGCTAGAGAGAAGTGAAGGAATTTAAGTCATGATGAAAAGAAGAAAGAGCTGGCGTTGAGGAAAGTTACCAAATATTTCTAGACTACAAGATGTACCTGGGTGTCTCAGTGCAGAAAATCCCTGCTCATGGTCATTCCATTTCCACTCATCCTCACTCTCATTACTTGGCATTTGCACAAGGTCAGGGATTCGTCCTCCAATGGGGATGTTAAAGAACGGTTCATTGTCATAGCTGTAGGGCAGAGAAAAAAGAGAAGACTCAGGATGTGAGAGTGGTAGGAAAGAGGCATCTGTGGCATGTGGGTGTAGTGTTCAGTATCCAGACAAGCGAGCCTTTTCTCTTTGGGTTGGGAAAATGTCATGCCCTATAGAGAAATCATGCACGCTTCACATTGTATTGAATTACTATGTAACTTCTATGTAATTTTTTGTTTTATTTGTTATTTACTGAATCAAGTAACTCAATTAGTGATCACCTGCTGATGTCAGTAGGAACTGATGGCATCTGCAGGGCCAGCAAAACTAGTTGCCACTCAACAAACCACAGAATTTCTATACTGAGATTAATGCATGTTTGGGGTACAGTTGCCTGCCATCTAGAAACAAGAGGGAGACCTTGCAACTCATTTCATCTCAGACACGGAGGAGAGGCAAGCTTTCCAGGCTCCTCCATCTATTGCCAAGGCAAACAGATGTACTTAAAGATGCTGCATAGACTTCTGGGGGGCTGTGGAGCTGTCTGTTCTTACCACAAAAGACATTTCAATGTTGCCTTGGACCATACAAGGGATTTATAAATGTGCCAGCCACCAAATAGCTACCAAGAGACATTTTATGTGACTTAGAGCATCCTTTTCAAATGTTTGTGGGTCCCCTGGCTCCCACCAGACCCTACAGTGACTTATTGCTGCCATCTCAGTTAATCGTTGCTTCATTTTACAGAATCCCATCTCAAAATTCACCCAGACGAGGGCTTCTTTACCCATTGAAACAGTTTCCAGTGTGCTGGTCGCAGTCTCTGGCACAGTCACAAGGCCGACAGCCATTTTCTCCAAAGCCCCAGTAGCCCATGAGGCATCTGTCGCAATTGGGGCCCGCCACGCCAGGCTTGCAGTAGCAGAATCCCGTCTTGGGGTGGCAGCGCCAGCTCCTGCTGAAAGTGGCGTTGGCTGAACCCATTGGCTGGCAGGAGCAAGCTATGGAGATACGGTAAGAGGTCACTAAGATTACATGCCCAGATCATGGGTCATCTCAAGCGACATTTTTTTTGCAAGGCTGATAAACTCCTGGCCCCTTCCTTGCGCTCCGCAGTTGTACAGCAGAACTGCTAACTATTATATCGTCAGCTACATTTGCAACGTTCTTGGGTTTCTATCTCATTTAGCACAGCAAAACAAATCCAGCTGGGACCTGTTTACATATGAAAATAGCTTTCTTCTGCATCCTCACACTTCATCCTCCAGAAAATATCTTTCGGACATAACAAAGAAACAAAGGGCAAACAGTTTTCGCGACTTCACATATCCAAAATACAGAGGGTTGTGCAGCAGTGGCAGGAGACCTGTGTTGTGGGGTCACTTTTCAAACAGCTTGCAGGTGACAAAAGGTTCATTTGTGTGAACTGAGGTCCTAAATAATAACCATTACCAGTGTTAACTTTTCTGTGAACACAACATACATTTTCTGCTTTCCTCGTGGCTAGAATAGACCTACTTTATGCATTTGGTAGAAAAGTGAAAAAATCTGTTGGGGAAAAAAAAGAAATTTTTTGGCTAAGACCTGCTTTAACAGAGATTTACTGTCAAATGTTGGACACCCAAGGTGTTTGGATAACTTGGATCAAGGGCCAGCCCTTTGGATGCTTATCTGAACAAAGCACGATCCCCAAAGCTTTTGAAGTTTGCCCATCACTGCATCTAATCAAACTGCTTTTCTTCATGAGCTCACAGATAAGAGACCAAACGAACACACATTATTTTCCACAGGGAAAGGGATAGGTATAGACTTCAATTAATGGTAAAGTGTATAAGGACAGATTCACTTTCTTTGGCATTCTTACATTTGGCCCTCAAGAAAGGAAAACATAATTTTGGGAATAACAAAGTTTTGCTTCATGGGTATTTGTCTTATGATCTGCTACTACATAGTGTTTTCTTTTTTCCACCACGTCCTGTGTTCTTCTTGCCAATATTTTTCATAATATTATTACACTCTGCTGTAGACAGATCTCAGTAAGTTCTTTCCAAGGGACACTAGCACAACAGCCCAAGGACAGAAAACACTCGTGCTGTCATGGGCGATGTACTCAGCAAAAAGAGCAGCTCGGTGATGGCAGCAGGCTTGCCTGTTTGCTACAAAGTAGTCTGGACTTTGGGAGCAAACCCAGGGATTTTGCCGTCACTTCTGGAGAGGTGGCATAATGGAGTGCACATCAGCACTGATTTCCTGAGGTAACTTCTGATTTGCTGCTGCTCAGCTCGAATTTGCCCAGTTTTTCAAAGGGCTGCTTACATTATCCCAAAAGAAAAATACTTAGTTGTGTCTGCCATTGAAGAAGTGGCTGTCATGGACTTCAGGATGAGGAAACACTTGCTTCCTTTACCTCAGGAAGGTCTGACAAGAAGTCAGAAGTTGCCAACACCCAGGCTGGATTTCCCTTTCCCTCTAATATCTCTGTAGCTAAGATATATTTGTGGCAATTTCACCTGAAGTTTCTCCTAGTTCTGAACCTTTGGAAATGTCTTTATTCCCATGTTATTTCCACTTTCCAGTGAGTTGGGGGTCAGAAAACAGCAGGAAGATCGCCAGCCTACCCATCAACAACTGAGGCTAGGCCCTTTGCTCCTTCTCCAAGCCTATGCTAAGGGTTGGAGGGACAGGACAATGATTGACAGAACTGACAGATATTGATAAGGAGGTAAAAGGGCATTTCAGAAAAGCACCCGCTGCTAAAGGAATTGAGGTGTATTCCCCAGTTAAACTGGAGCAGCTTCAGGAATCAAAGCTGAATCAATAAATATACAACATTTTCAGATGAGTTATACAAGTGCTTGCAAATGCCTTAGTCTGTGCTTATTTAGCATTTCAGCTCGGGTGTGTATATTGTCTGGCTTCCAGGGTGGTAAGGCCAAAAATCGTAGTTGTGCATCTATGTTTGCTTCCGAATAACAACTCAAACGTTGCATGTTGAAGGTGCAGCTGTTGATGACTGGGTTTTACCTGGTTAACAGTATCAGAAGTTTGCTGATAAACCTCACAATTAAAGGAACAGAAAAGCAAGTTTCCCAAAACACCCTTTTCCATCGCTCAGTGTTTGACAACATGGCATCCCTCCCTGCTGATTTTTGCTTCTTCCCTCTTGGCAAACCCTAGTTTTCTACCCATCCGCCTCTGTGTCTAACAAAACACCAGCCAACATGACAATAGCCTTGTTTGTCAAAGGCATCATCAATTATGTTAGGGACGGTGTGCAGACAGTTCTGGCTCAGAGATGGCTGGTTTATTTGGGCTCTCCCCTTGAAAGCAGCATAACGAAGAATTTTATCACTGTGCATTAAGAAGTGGCTATCACTGTGCATTAGAAGTGGTCATGGAGTATCACAAAGCATCCTCTTGGCTGACAACTCCTAAATATTTTGTTGGAAGCTACTTTGAAAAAGGGAGAATGCAAAAAAATGAATTATTCATATAGCAGTCTCTACTCAAGTCCTCAGTAAATCTGTCTGCCCTCAGCACAGCTGTCTTCCCCATGTAATTAGATACAGCTGTAAAATATAATGTTGGTTGCAACAATATGGTCCCAACTTACAGGAAAATGGCAAGTATTCCAAGTAATTGGATGGACTTTGAGGCATCTGCCTTCAAAATTGTGTCTAATAACACTGTGTAAGGTATAGCTGTGAGAAGACTCTGGCTATTTGAATGAAAAGCAGGAAAAAAAAAGTCTTTTGAATTTGAAATCTATATACATATATAGATGCATGCATCTAAGGAATATATGAGTGAATTAGGGCAATTTTTGAAGCATGTCGGGTGCAGGGGTTGACCCAGCCAGTGATGGCTCTTAAATGAAGGAAATAAGATAGACAGCTGTGTGTGGCCAGAGCCAGCTAAGACTCTGAACCAGGAGGCGATCGAGCCTTTGTGATACTACAATTACAAGTTCACTCCCTCCACTCAGAAGTAGAAGGAGAGAAGCAGAGCTTTTCAAAGTGTGTACACATGCATCTGGATGCATTTTAATTTCCAACTCTCTTGTGCTTAAGAATAAAAAAGCTTGTTTTCCTGGAGACCCTTTTTAATCGTTCTACATGCCTGAATATTTTTTAAGCTAAGCAAAGGGAGAGTACAAAAGATGGTGCCAGTTCAGAAGGATCCTTTAAGCCTCCAAATAAGCCACAGGAAAGAGCTAAGGATACAGCAGCTTTTCTAACCATTGGTTAGGAAACGATTAGGCTGAGTCAAAGCTCCCATACAACTCTATATCCAAACTATTTAATCCTGTGTTGTCATCCCCAGTAACAAGCAGGTGTATGCCTTGCTCTGGGGCTCTTTTCATGCCTTTTTTAATCTAAGCAGTGTCAAAACAAGACTCTGCACATGACCTGGCTCTCATTCCTCCCCAGCTGCTAGGAACAGGAGATTCAACAGGATCAGGCTATCTCTGCAGATGAAAAGGAATAGCAAATTCACACTTACATGTCAAATTTTAACAGATTTTTTTCCAAGAGAATGTCTTTGCAGTCTCACATTGGAAGGTCAGCAAAGAGTGCTTTCACTACTGCCAGGATATCCAGCTGTTACACAACTCTCTTCTCCTTGCAGTGATTAAGAGACAGTGTGGTCATTATGATTAATGCTTAAAGATTCTTCCTGGGCCTGAGCGCAGGCCAGTTAACTTTCTGGGAGCCCGAGGGCGATGTCACAGCTGGACCTCCACTTTGCTCTGGATGGCAGAGCACTCCTCAAGCATGCTTTCTCAAAGGGATTAGCACAGCAGTTCATTCAGCTTTTTCAGGAGATTTCCTTGCCCAGCTCAGTGCCTACTGTACACACAGGTCAAGTTTTGATCTCCCCATAGCATTTGTTTTTTCCTCTCCAAATTTAAAATGAGAAGCTGAGGGCCAGGTTGCTCTCACCAAAAAACCCTCCAGCCTGCTGTTTCCAGTTATTATGCTTCTTTTTAGAGATTGCTCAGGGTTTTTTTGCTGTTTATGTTGCTAGATTGGTACAATTTACATGATTTTCTCAAAGAGAGACGATGCCTTGGAATTGGTACCTTGGCATTCTCACAAACATCTTGATGCAGAATCAACAGCCCTTCAGTTTGAGATCAGTAGGCTAAGGTATGAACAAAGTATACCTGGTTGGTCTGATTGTTATATTTTATATGTAATCTCTGTTCTTAAAATTAGGGTTTACCTGAATTAGCAGAGTTACCTTTAGAGTTACACAACCTGGGCAATTTACTTAGACCAGATCAAGTTTAATAGTGATGCAAGAGTCATGCACACATAGGGTCACACTTACATATTGGCAATAATGCAGAAACCAACCTGTTAGGTCTATATTCAACCATTGCAAGCTCTCCAGCATAGCTTGCCAATCCCAAATAGCTCTTAAGTAGAGGACCTTTAGAAGACAAGTAAGCTCAATTCTCAGGCAGCTATGTTAGGCTGTGATGGATTCCCTATAGGTTCCGCTCTGTCCAGTGGCTGTACAAGGAGGCTGAAGTGAGGTGCTGCAATCCAGACCCATGCGTGCAAGTTGGAATAGGAACAACGTCACTTGGGAGCATTCTGCTGGCAGCACTGCATTCCCAGGTGAAAAGGACATTATTGTTTCTAACATTGGCATGATAGAAATACAACTCTTGGAACAAGGTAAATTTCTGCTTATCCCTCTGTATCCCCTTTGAACTGTTTTTCTTTTGCTATGCAGAGTATTGGCAAGATACACTGAAGCTGGTAACCAGACTCTACAAAAGAGGCAGAGGTAGAATCAAGGTCTGGTTTCATCTGGCAGATGGTCTAGGGTTTCCACAGATAGGCTGTATTTTTAAACATTTTCCCCTCCTACTGCTCTCCAATGCTCCTTGACTTTACATGCATCTAATCTAATATTAGACATGATTTTGCTTACTACATCATCACCCTGCTGTCAAATACAAGAGTTCATGCACAGAATCTTTCAGCCACTATGAGACTAAAAACTAACCCTCTGGTACAGGGGTTTATTCTTATTACAAACCTTTCCTTGCAACAAATCTGCTCAGAGTAGGCCTGGAAATGGGCCACCATGAAACACTGTGGAGTACAGGGCATGTTAGGTAAGCTGACCCGCAAACTTGTCTGCTGAACCTCTTTAATGAAAGGTTACAAAATCAAAGAGAAAGGGTTGTGTGGAGGCAGACTACTGTCCACCAATATCCAATAGAAAAAAAAAAATACCAAAAATTAGAACTCTAGGATGTGCTATGCACAGAAATTTTAAGGAATATCACATCCCATATGGTGTCAGGGAGAGGAGTGTTTGTAACCTGAGCATTTGTCCAAATGTAGCCTTGATGGAGACTGTCAGAAGGGTAGGAGAGCTTCAAAAACGCAGGCTGTCCATGGGCAGGAATGAATATAGATGACAGAGGACAAGAACACATGTGCTGGCAATTGATAGCAGTTGAGTTGGGGATAAGGAAAACTGTCCAAGAGAGAAATTAAATACTACATTGTTGGAAATAGCAGCCTCCCAAATAGGCATCAGATGGAATCAGAGGTGTGAAGCCTGTCAGTCTACTCAGGAAATGTCAACACAAAGGGAAATTTGGACTTGTTCTGGCTGTGCTCCAGACTAGGTGCAGACTGCCTTGAACCAGAGGTCATAGAGCCATGTTAGTGCCTCTGCGCCTCAGTTACTTCCTAACACATTCCACTGAAGTGTAAATGAGGCAAGTAATTTGGGCAGAAGACCCCATAACACACCTGTAGAGTTCAGAGATGAGGCTGGGGAAGTTCTGATCTACCTGTTCCCATGTGGACAGACATGGTCCCAAACTTCCTACAGTTCTTGCAGCCATTATCATATTTATCTGCACAGATCTTGCCATCTCAAATGGAATTTAAAAACAATTTACATATAAGCACATCTAGCCTTAGGAGATGCAGATAAACCAGCTAAATATGATGCATCTGAAGTGAAACAGGAGATACATTATTTTAAAGCCTGACAATACATCTTTTCACAGAACATATTGGTTTTGGAGAACTGTAGCATTTAAAGCACACTTAATTCCAGGATTCCACAGAGGGAAGAATAAACACAAAATCCAGAGAAAGACCCTTGAGCAGAAAATTGTAGTCTAGAAGCAAAATAATAATACTCATGTGTTACTTCTACAGCAGTCGGCTCTTTTCATAGGCTTCCACCACGCATTCACCTTTACTTTGCACATGACAGCGATCACTTACGTTTGCAGACCTCCGCAGAAGACATGGGTTTACTTCTATCTCGGTAGTACCCCGGTTTGCACCTTTGGCACCGATGTCCCTCTGTGTTGTGCTTGCAGTTGTCACAGACCCCTCCACTGCGCTTCCCTGATGCCAGCCAGACGCTCAGGTCAAAGTGGCAGCTATCAGCATGGTTGTGGCAGCGGCACTCTGCGCAAACCAGGAAAACGCAGGTCAGATTTGTAAAACAGGCCCAGCAATACTACTTAAATGATGTTATATTCCTACTAAGATTCATGGAAATAGATCTGAATGTAGTGTATTTCCTCTACCTGCAATCCTTGATTTTTTTTGTTAAAACTGGAAATTTTTCACTACAGATTTTATTCTAGCAAGGTCTGGGGAGCTTGGATGGTTGTGAACTCTGGGTATTCTGATACTGAGACAAGCCAGCTTGATGGTATCCTAGGCCCCGTGCAAAACCCAAAATACTAAAATGCCCAAGGACATAGAACTGTGTGGAGAGCAGATTTCTGCCTTGTAAACTCTGCTTCCAAAGAGCCCAGATGGATCAGCTGTAGTAAAACACAGTGCATGAGAGAACAATTTGCAGTCAGCCATCTGCTGTAAGGGCACCTTTAATGTAAATTGATGGAAGTTTATTGTGGAGCTTTGCCTGTTGGAGTGACAATCGCCCACCCCGAAATCCTGGGTTAGCAAACTCCCTCCTACTTACTTCTGCATTCATTTGGTGCCCCTGTTTTTCCATCTCCTGGCTTCCAAGGCTGATCATTGTATAGCGGTGCACACTTCTCGCAGTGGTCCCCCACTGTGTTGTGTCTGCAAACACACTTCCCATGGACCTGCCAGGGGAAAGAAAACACCTTCAAATAGCTAAAAGCATCAGCGAGGTGGAGGGCCCGCCAGCCTCGCAGGGAGGTGGCTCTCCTGCACAGCTCCTCCCGGAGCTGCTTGGCTCTTACAAACACACAGAGCTCGGAGCTTAAATGTGCAGGCTTCATCTCCCATAGTCACTAACAGAAAGTGAGGGACTATTTGATATTAACAATAATGTAAATAATCCAAGGTCTCCTAGAATGGTTAAAAATGTCAAGAATACCTATTAAGCCTGGAAAAATACCACCTGGTATACTTGCAGATAAACCATCTGAATCATCCCTGTTCTGTGATAGGAAGGTGCTGAGAAAGCAGAAATGTTTGTAGAGACCTAGGTGAAACAAGCACCTACTGCCTGGCATGTGAATATGCAAGGCATATTTGGAAGTAGGCAGAAGAGGGCTGGTGAAATCTGTATGCTGTGCAAGAGCACTGGGATGCACGCTGGAAGAGAGAGTTGTTTCTTGCTTGCAAGAAGAAATTGTAGTTTCAATACTGTGTTCAGTTCTGAACATCTTGTTTCATAATAAATAATGAGAGATTGAAGATGTTCAACAGTAAAAAGCAGTAAAAAGTTGGAACAGCAAATAGGGCTAAACTACAAAAACTGAGTATATGCACCCAGATAAACTAGGAAATAGCAGTTCACAAAATACATGAGGAAAACAAAGGAGAGGTTGCAAAAAGTCCAATTAAAGTTGCCTGAATAATGTGATTTTCCCTGTGACTATTTGCTCGAAGATCCTGAAAATTCCCTTTGGAAAAAAAAAAAAAGCTTACTTCCTCTATACTTACCTGCCCCTACTGAGACTATAATAAATTAATTTTACCATGGAAACATTCTAATATACATCAGTTTTGGAAACTGGCATTCACACCAGAAATCTAGGATACCTTTGAAACAGACCTGGTCTGGCCTTGAAATGGAAAGGTACTTTTGAAATTCATTCTCTTCTCACATCATTTAACACATCAGAATATGACACAGCTATGTCTATGATAGAGTCTAATTTAACACACAAGACTGTGCTCAGCTCAGAGGAATTACATAGAAGAGCTGTCCTCAGTTAAGGGATTCTCATCTGTCTGCAGTGCCTTGCAGAGAAGAAGATTCCCATGAGGGATTTTTTGAGGAAACATCCAGCATAGGGAGCAGGAGAAGGGGAAAGGTGAAGCCGTAGGCAACAATCTTGTTCTACACTCATTACAGGAGAAGCTGCCAATTAGTGGCATGTATTTCATGCTGAGAAACACTTGTACTAGAGCAGGCAATCCAAGGAAATCAGGGAGTAAAGACTCCCCTCCCTCTGTGCCCTGTTCAGGATGCTAAGCTCTGTAACCACTGCCGCAGCTCTGGCCCACTGCATGCTATACAAAAAGCAGAGGCTGAGATTTCATTTTGCCTGGAGTGTGAATTGAATCTAATCCCTTAATCTCACCACTAATGTGAGCTGTGTTTCTCTATAGTCTTCCCTGAAAGTCAGACTTCCCCTTTGCAGTTCTGTCCCCTACCCGCATCTCGCATTGCAAGTAAGTTGGGATCGAGAGACAAATGTTAAAAAGAGCAATTGCCCGAGTGTCCTCCCCTGCCCCCAAAACCATTTCCCTGCAGCAATTTGCTCTCCGGTCTCCTGGTTCCTAATCCTCCCAGACCAGATATTTCACATAGCTAGCACAGGGGATAGGCTGCAGCTGATGCCATCGCCCCTCCATGGCCAGCTGGCAGATTTGCTGCTGCGCAGAGCAGTTGGCTGCCTCCTCATGGAAGACTGAGCACAGACCTCAGGGTTTGCATTTCTGCGAGAGCCCAGCCCCAGCAAACCTCGGGAGGAAGAGCACGCAGCACACGGCGCGAGGCCTCTCCGCGCCCGAGTCACTCCATGTCCGAAGCGCTGAATTGGAGGACAAATTAGAGAGACAAAGGAGGAAAATATCAAGTGGAGGCTGTTGAGCTCTCATTTGGTTTTGGCTTGGCAGATTTATAAGTTTCTCCCCTATGGGCATAGACGCAGAGTGACCTAAAAGCAGCAAGTGCTTCACAGAAGTCATAGAACAGAGTAAAGGGATCAGGAGCAGAGAAAAAGTAAAATGAGGTAAAAATCCAGAACTGCAGATCTTAATGTCCCTAGACTTCAGATGGCATCTGTGCTTTACAGTTCATCCCAAAATTGACAAGAACAAAAATCTTAGATCCAGTCTTTTTTTAATCAAAAAGCCAGTGTACTCCAGTACAAAATTTGTGAAATAGCCTGTCTTCTAAAACACATTCAAACTATCCATTTACAAACAACACACATGAAATGAATGCTGAAGCTGTGCTGTGAAAGCCTTCTAAAATTGGGAAATGGCAGAATTAAGCCATGCAATTTTGTTTTAGCTTTGACTGACTGATCAAATATTCATTATTTCACATGATCCTGTGCTTACACAGTGCACAGCACAGATGGTGTGAACACTCATGAACAATTATTCAGAGAGTAGACTGGAAAGTTCAGTGAAAGAAGAACCAGATTGTTCTTTGGAGGTAAGTAAATGTGGTAATTTGGCCATTGCCCACTGATGCACTTTGTTACAAGCTGCAGCTTGCAAAGACTGTGAGGGGATCACCTGTTACAAGGCAGAAAAATAAAACTTCCTCCTGATGACTCCTGCTACTGAACAAATTACCACAAAACCTATACATACAAGGATAACAGGCTTGGACAAAAGCCTTGAAAAGCCAAGCAGCTAGCAAACAGGAGAGCTAGTGAGCAGGCAGGAGTAAGCACAGGAGATGGGATGAAATTTTTATAGGGAGTGTTGGAAAGTCTGAGGAGAATCCTTTTTTTTTTTTTTTTTCTCCAGTATAGGCAAAGCCAAAGAAAAGAACATTCAGATGGATTTGAGGAGCAATGGTGGAGGATAACAGAAGAGAAAGTCAATCCACCATATATTTTATCTGTGGGTGGGTTAATTCATGGAAGCTGCTAATACATGCAGAATCACCTCACATCATTCATAGTAGAAAACAAATAAGAACAACATAATGTGAGGTTACAGTGAGGTATAGAGAAGCTTCAAGGGAAGGAAAAGAGAACAGGGCAGATGGACACCTCAAAGAGTGTACACATAAGTAAGGTCATTCCTGGACACAAGTCAGCACAGCAGAGAGATCAGTTAGTGGCAGAGAAATTGAGCTCCAGAGGAGGCCTGTGGTACTGAAGCAGGAGGCAAAATAAGAACAGAAGAGTAGGCAGGAAGTAACCAGAGAAGAACAGTTTGTTCTGTCAGAAAGGAAGAGATAGGGGAGGCAGTCAGGGATTAGAGTGCAGGAAGGAACAAGAATGTTATATGGGAAGTTGTAAGATAAAATGGGAAATAAGATAGCTACTTAGGGTAGGGAAGAAGATGAGAGCCAAAGAAAGGCACAACACCAAGACCAGGAGAACAGGCATGTCTGACTCATTAACTCCCTGCTAGAAGAAGTAAATGTTCCTTAAAAGTAGGTCCTAGAAGCCTGTGCTCGCTGCCAAACACAAGACTGCAGGATACACTGCATCACACTGAAACAGAACAAATTAGCTAAACTACACTGACTTCTTTTTCCACACCCTAAAAAGCAAGGCAGAAGTATAAGTAGATAATAATTATTCAGGAGATTGCTGTCAGGGAATAGCAAGGGGCAGTTGTTCCCTAAGGAACAGGGAACTAGAAGTCAAGCTGGACAGAACTACAGACAAGACACAACATAAAGCTGAAGGGATCACTTGGAAGAGGAGCTACCTACTGCACCACCTCTCTATCCAGGAGGCAGGGCCAAAGACAGGGCTGCAGACAGGCACCTTCCCCACAGCTCAGAAGAAGCTGCAACCCCAAGGCAGAGCTTAAATAGAGTTCCCAGACCTATAGGCTGAGGGTGTGTGGAGGTGTCCCAGGTGAGGCTGGTCAGGACCATTAAATGCTTATTAGTGCCCTCAGGGCCCTATTAAAGGTCTTCTGAGCAGCTGGGGTTGAGCTCATTGCAAGGCTTAGGATAGCTGACTGCTGGGAGGTATTTAAGGAAGCCAAGTATGAGTTTGAAAAGACATTTCTGTTTGTTGGGCTTGAAGCTAGTATGCCAGGTAGGGGAAAGCTGGAAAGCAAATGTGAGGGAAAAAGGGGCTTCTGTTGTGCTTGTGTTATCTCTTAAACCTAACCTCTTTCCAGCTGAAGCCTGATCTGATAGGAGTTTGCATGAAGTGGTACCTGAGACAGCTGGGGAAAGATTGAGTAGAAGGAGATTCTAGTTTCACCTCTCTAATATTTTACTTTTCAATATAAGATATGCTGCATCATTCAGTGTTCTTAAATATAAAAGCTTACAAGCTTTTTCCATAGTGACTACTGCTGCAATACTTGAAACACTTCAGAAATATTAAGGAATTTATTTTTATGTCACTTCCCATCACCTGCTTCTCCTCATTGCTGTACTAACTGTAGTTGTCTCGAAGGTTCTTTGCTGTTCATTGGAATAGGATTGCATTAAGAGCTCAGCTACTTGGAAAAATTTGTGTGCAACAAAATGATGGTTTCCAAAGTTAGTACAGAGGGCCTGTGTTTTAGAGAAATAGATGTACTGGCAGACAGGCAGATTGTGTCAACATAGAAACATCCCAATTACATAAAGCCAGTCTTAAATATGTTCAGTGTGTGTAATCTGTAGTTGTTCATATGCTTGCAATCCTGCTTTCAGAATATTTCAGCTGGGGTTATTTGTATCACTGAGATATGCTATGTACATGATGAAAAAAGTTGCTTTAAAAAACTCATATTCTGTCTATGTAAAACTTTCATTTTTTTCTGGTTAACTTCTGCAAAGATTTGAAGTTTACAGGCTGATATACTAGCAATCTGAGGGTATTATTAATCCAGAAAAGGAATGCAAATATATGCTATGTATTTTATACCATATTGTCAATCAGTGGATTTAATGGCCACTTGAAAACAAGCTTTTGGGCCCTGGTATGTCAGCTATATTCTCAGACTGTGATTTCATGATGCAGAGTTGATTTAAGACATTTCTGCTTTCCTAACAGTTTTTTATGTGCTACCACCTTCTGTCTCATGCCCTGAGTCATGTGTAAACTGGGCTGTGAAACTTATCCACGTTAAAAACATAAAATCACCCTGACTTTGGACATCTCTGGTCCAGCAGAGATAAAGCAGTAAGGGGTGAAACAATCTGGTACTGCTGTTGATTTCTGCATCTGCCCTCTGAACAGCTTTGCAGTGGGACACAGAAGAGGTTATAGCTTCATGGATTTTCATGCCAGGACGCTCAGTACCAATAATTTAGCTCAACCTTCTACACCAAATTATGAATTTCAACCAGTTTTTAAATGAAGCTCAATGACTTCTGGTTGGTTGCAGCAAATAGATACATATCATGGCTTTATACCATCCTTCCATGAAATTGCACAAAAATTATTTATCTTTACATGAAATTGTTTCATCTGATTTCTGATCAGCAGCTGAAAGAGCAGGTAGATATTTCTCATCTGTTTGTCCTGCAATTTTTTGTTCTTTTTTTTAAACTCTTTTCAGCTTCATGTGATAGCTCATGCCTCTTGCTTTATCTACCAATTTCATTTGTTTTACCTTTTGTCCTTTTAGTAAATGTTGTTGTTGTTACTCCTCCTCCTGGGCTACTCTCAGTCTATTTTGTTCCTTTTTTTTCCCCTACTGAATGGAGGTTAAATTTGGAAGCCTTCCAGAACAGAGCAACTGTTGCTGATTCAGAGAAAATGTTTGTCTTTGGGCTCTGTATTCATTTTGTAATGTCGCCAGAGCAATTTTGGATACAGCAGATTGCCATGACATCAGAGGCTAGTCCCTTACCTGTTTGTAGTAAAAGGACTCTTTTGGATCATTCTGACGGGTTGCATAGAAAATAGTCGCTCTTATTTTGTCTTTATCTGCCTTGCAGCTCAAACTGTACTCCAAAAAAGAGATATATCTGTGTATGGGCTTTATAATAGAGGCTTCAAAACCAGATTCTGGGAAGATCTTATATGACTTTTGAGAGACCAAATAAAAATTTACCTCAGCTTTTTCAAATTCACAAAGACCTAAGGGAAGGGGTATCTTGGGAGTGAGTCCCAGATTACAGCGTCTGCTGTGAATAGGTTGATGGTTCAAAAAATAAGCAGAGCAAGCTTAGGAATGAAGAAAGACATTATTTTCCTATGCCATTTGTTGATTTCTGGGAAATGATCTAATAAGTGCATACACATATGGGTGTTTTCTGAGAGAACTGAATTTCTGGCTCATACTTAGTCACTTGGATAAAGAGAGAGAAGCTGGCAGGGATAAATATACCTGGGAAGTCTGTGGCAAGCTCAGTTGCTCCATACAGGTTTTCTTATCCACAGCAGCGAGTGAATGAGCAGCCACTACTTCCAAATTCACCAAACAGGTAATGCTGAAGAACAAATCAGTGGGAATGTTTAGCTGAATATTCACACTGGTGTTGCTGAGCCCCTTTCTGAACAACAACAAAACAGCAGCATAAATAGACTGGAAGAGGGATAAAATTTATGCTTTTCACAAAGGAATGACAGATTGTGACCACTGCAAGAAACAACCCCCTCCTCTGCTGGGTTCCCCTCTGTAAGTTCACACACATGCCTGGCTCTGCCCATGTTTCGCTTTGCGGTCTTACTGTTTCCTTCTGCAGTGCTCTGCACTGAGCAAACTTGCCAGTGTGTGTGGCTCCCATTCAAGTGAAATCATGTTGGGCAATGGAGTAGGTGAAGCCCAGACAAAGACAGCTTTCTGCAACTTCTCTGCAGAGGCTGCAGTTTGGAGAGTGGGGGAATGGCAGGGCTGCCATAGTTCAGGACTAGCCAAATATATAAAGAATCTGACAGAAGAAGGGGAGGAAAGGGAGAGATTGGCAGAGCATTGTAGAATCATAAGATCCTTTAGGTTGGAAGGGACCTCTGGAGATCA
>VZSV01000119.1:834397-857624 GCA_013398735.1 Nothocercus julius
GGATCATCCTCGTAGCCCTGCGCTGGACTCTCTCCAGCAGCTCCACATCCCCCTTGTACTGGGGAGCCCAGAACTGGACACAGCACTCCAGGTGTGGCCTCACCAGGGCTGAGCAGAGGGGCAGAAAGTGTTCTAAACCCCTAAAAGCTAATCCCAAGACCCTTTCAGCACAATGAGTAAACGAAGAAAAGGAAATACGTGCATGATTTTACATGTTTTTGTGCTATTATGGAATTAGTTTTAAAATCCTGTGCAAGTTTTTGTGTTGTATGTACCTGCCTCCAAAGCTTAAAATGGCAAATGCAGAGCACCCGCAAGATAGAACCCAGACAACGATTTGCTTGAATTATTGGGAGGTTTCGGGGGGATGAGTGCACAGGCTGAAAGACATTGAAAAGTTTTTGTTTTGGTAACCTGTAGGTGAGCTGAGGAAAGAAACAGCGTTGCAGCCTGTTCAGTGCCGGAGGAGCCTAAAAATGCAAGGACTTTATATATAAGGCCAAACACAGCAGCATGATCAGGGTCCAGCTCCTACAGTTGCCACATCACAGCAACTTCCCAGCGCGGGTGACTGAGTCAAATTTAATATAGAGAGGACTGTGTATATTGCAACGAGTTAAGAAGAAAAATGTGCGGTGCTGCTGGACATCAGAGAGGTGTTGGTAGCCAAATGGTGGCCGATAGCTGTGAGATAAATCAATTATTTCTTTTCCCACTCTTCACTTACTGACTCCCTTAACTTTAATGGGTCAATCAATCCTTAGAAGAAACATAAAGCAAATTTTACCAGCCCTAAGTATATTTGCAAGTGTTTGCAATGAAAGGTTTTTGCTGGTAGTGTTGTGATGGTTGTTTTGCGGAAAAGAAAGTAGCAGAGAGCATCAATTAGGTGATAAAAATAACAAAACATCATTAATTAAATCAATTATGCAGTAAGATGTCCTGGCTGCAAACTACAGATTCTCAGTAGAGCTCATGGAGAGCATTTGATGTTGGTAGTGCTAGATCCAGGATATCAACTTAAACACACTGATCTCCTGATCCCTCTTCAAATAATTAACAGCAGAGCTTGAAGTCCTTATTCAGTTTTTATTTTGGAAGAAAAAAAGAAAAAAGAGCAAAGGCAGCTGTTTCTAGAATTTATTCTGACTTGATGTGCAAGCCGTTGTGATTTTTTTTTTAACATTACCTGTCTAGCTGATGTGCACAGACTAACTTTTTCCTAAACAAAACGTGTTCTTTGAGTTTCCAGCTACAGCAGAGAGCACTTCCTGGCAGCTCTGAGTGCTGGAGATCATACGAACTGGCACAGCTTGCATCAGATAATGTGATTTCCCCCTGCTTAGCTGGGGGATTATCAGTAGAACCGCACAAGATACGTGAACAGGAGATAATATTTGCAAGAGAAACAACAGCCAGGTCACCGAGAAAATTGCCGTAGAAAAATGAGGTTTGCCTTACATAACCTCCTGTATGCCAAACAAGAAATCTTACTTAAGACCAGATCCTGCTCTCTTTGAAGTAAGTGGCAATTTTTCTATTTGTTTCGCTGTGGAGGATCAGACCCATAAGGAGTCTAGTTTGTCTCTGTAAACAGGATAAAGAAATAGAAGAAACATCCAAAGCAACTTGTAAGAATTTCCTGGCAATGAAGGTATCAGTCATTAACAAGTAGAAAACTCGATTGCTTTGTATGAAAACAGTTTAATCCACATTCGCTTTCCTCCATCCATACTTACTTCTGCGGACTGGAAAGAGAATTGTGAAATAATTTGGCAAGTGGTAAGGAATTTGATCTAGATTCTGGTGTCTGGTGATGTGCTCTTTCTGTTTGTAAACTCCGTGTTGCGGAACCACGCTTGGGCGCAGCTAAAATGAGTCAGCAAAGCAGCCCCTGCGCCTCGCAGCTCTTCCTGACTTTATTATATAGCAACACATTTCCTTGCTTACCCTGCAGCAGCGATACTTGGGACACGATTACTTTCAGTTGTATTCAGGGGTGGAAGCTAAGCTGGCCATGTCTTGACATTTGCACATTAATGCCCTCCATGTAAAAGAAAATGCTGCAGTTCCTGTGACAAAGTGCAGTCTTAATAGGAAATTCCCCTACCAATGATCACAAAACAGCTACTTGATATAGTTAGGATGGTATAGCTCATGAAATTTCTAGAGGAGAATTTTGTCCTTTGCTATTATAAGAGGCTATAGAATTTGCATGTTTTATCTCTGTGTATCCGTTGATCTGAGGAAAGGAAATAGAAAACTAAAAATGCCACTGTCTCTAGCAACAAATCCCAAATTCAGGATATGTCAGCCCAGAAATTTCTTGCCTAATTCTTCTGATCCTGCTAAACTGCATGAAACCACATTGAAAAAAGTAGCTATTAATGGCTTGCTGTCAAACTAACTCAAAGGACGTTTCTGTGGGGTCCTACAGATATCTACTTTGTCCCTTGCTCAGTTTGATATTTTCATTAATGACTTAGGTCCAAATAGCGGGAATATGCATGAAACTATGTGGGTCTCCATACTAAGAGGACTTATGTGCCATTTGGGCAGTTTAACCATTCATAATCATTTTGCATCATTACTTTTCACTATGCTATGCGACTCCTGTGACTTTACTTGTCTTACAGACAGCTGCAGTATGGCCACCTGTCATGCTGACAGACTTAGTGGAGAAGCCAGAAGCTGAGTATTATGATTATTGAATTAACAGATCCACAATTGAGTTGATCATTAGCAGATCATCTACTAGTAGATAGATTATGTAGTCTCTGCAAAATGGGATTGTAAATGTAGTTCAAAAGTGTCAAGAAGATTTCTGTAGCATGTTTCCATACGGTATCACGCTAGTAGTGTTACAAGTAATACAAATGGAACAAATTTTCTTTAAGAGTAAGAAAAGCAGACTTACCAATTGGCACATTTATGTCCCTCCCAAGACTTGAGCACAGAATGATGTCAGTTTTTGGGCCTGTCCCATAATAAACAATTACAGTTGTTTTCTACATGGACTTGCTTTTGTTTTTGTTAACTACAGAAAGGAAATACCTTGTATGAGGACTCTGAACCCTTAAGAGATTGAAACTCCTTTTACTTGAACCTTTCTGTGGAGGTCGGTGTTTTTCCAGCATTTTATTTAATTGTTTGATTACAGATCAGGAAATAGGAAGCTGCCCAGATCTTCATGCTGTGGTATCGTCATCATTAGCCACATAAAAGTTGTGTGTCTTGAGATTTTCTCTGCCCATGACTCTGGAAGTCCTTTCTTACTCCCTGCTGTATTCGAATCCCTGCCTAGGCAAAGACCTGCTCATATCTGTGTCTCTGTGAATGCTGTGATGCCTCCACCCTCTTGTCTCCTGGGGCATGAGTCACTCTTGTAGTGCATTTCATCAAAACTGTTTCACATTCTGCCCTGTGAAGTCATCAATGGCACAAAAGGATTATATTCCCTTGTAACTAGTGGAAAATAATAATAATAAAAAAATCCAGCCATAGTTTACAATGATTGTGCCAGTAACATACACAATATTGTGTTTTATTCTTTTGATGGGCAGGGTGTTTATTCTTCTACCAGCTGTATTCATTTAGTGTGTTATTAATCTATCTGGTTTTACCACGTGTCTCTCTAACAGTTTGCAGTAGGGAGAATGCACTCTTTGAGCAGCCTTTCTCCTACACAGTTATGTCTTAATTGGGTCTGTATTTGTAAATAATTGAATCTGCAAGCATCATCTAGTTCTAGAATACTGTAGATGACTCCTAGATTTATAATACAGATGGAACTGATTCAGAAATGATTTTGCAAATGTTGTGAAACTCATACAGTCCTAATTATCTGTGTACCTTTCAACCTCAGAAAGTAGAAAGAAAAGGAATTCACATTTCCAAAGGCAATAAACCAAAACGTCAAGTGTACCATAAATCTAAAGAGACAGAAATTAGATGAAGTTCCATTTTTTGAGTCTATCTTGTCTGAGTGCAGCAGGGACTAAATAAGTGAAGATTATTTTGGTTTTCAAAATCCTCTGCAGAGAAAGGACCAGTGAAGGCACTGACTGTTTAAATGACTTGAATTCTGTCTGTGATGTATACATCTAGATGTGCCTGGCTATTTGGTTAGTATTATTTCCTTATGAGTCTGTTAATACCCCTCTCCTTCACTATATTTGGATTTGGATCTGTACTCCCATTTCAAAGCCCCACCACAATTTATAAGTATTTTCAGCTCACGGGATTTTGGAAGGACTCATCTTTAGCAACTGATACGCATGTTGCTGCACGAGGAGTTATACACAATCTTTCCCCAGAAGTGGTTTAGGTTTCACAGATGTGGGTCTTTGCTGCTGCCCTTTCTTAGGGGCTTAGGGAATGCTGGAGAGGATCTCCTGCAAAGTCTCCTGTTAGATTCAGAAAGCACGAGCAGGTAACAAAGCTAGTAAATTAATGTCTAGAACTCACCACGTTCTCTGTGTCTCCTGTCCTGTTGGCAAGCTGACATTCTTCTGCGTGCCCATTACAAAAGCAACTTCCACGGACAATCAAGTCATAAATAGCATAATGGGCAAATCTTTGAGGCTTCTCTAGCAATGCTGAGCCATGGCACGGACATTCCTGTCTTTTTAACAACAGGAGACGGAGGTTGGTGAGCTTCAGGAGATCTTGGGCCTCGGGACTGTAGGGATCTTCAATCTTGTTAGCTGGAGTTAAGGCACGATAAATCACCTGAAAGACAGAAGATGCGCGTCCAGGAAGAGATGCATGACCATGCACAGCAAACATGCCGAGGGGATGCTCAGGAAAGAGTTGCTGTTTTGAAGACTGTGTAAGCAGTTGCAGGCCTGCAGCTGATCCCTGAGCATCGCAGCTGAGTTACTACTAGCTGACCAAGCCACAGCAAGTGACTGTGTACAGGCTTTCATCTCGTCCCCAGTGTCAGATAGGAAACATCCTGGTTTAGCTGCCTTTCCCTGCAGTCACTGAACCCCGTCACTTACCCCAGTTCAGCCAACGTGTGATTACTTGTCAAGCTCTGATCACTTTCTCCTGTTTCTGAGCCAAGTGAAAACAGGGTGTCACTCAGAAATACGACGTATGTTGACAGCAATGCAGCATTAATGCCATCCAAATTTGTCAAAGCATTTTAAGAATACAGCTTTAATATGAGTTCTGTAAACTAAAGCACTAAAAGGATCTAGGAAAGAAGTGAAAAGAGTGGTCGGATATTTTGGATTGATCACGTGAACTATGTGCTAGAAAACACAACCTGGCTCAGGGTGAGTAGGCATCAAAATAACCCTGTTTTCAAACAAAACGAGCTGTGCTAACAACAGGAGAGGAGAAATAGCTGCACTGTTGTTACTTTTTTACGAGGACTTTTTTGCTATTCTGATTGCTCTCCAGAGGAGCAGCAGTTAGTTTTTGAATATCACTGATGCGATTCGGTGCTCAACAGTGACCCAAGCGACACATCCCGTTTTAGCTCCTGTACCACCCTGTGCTTCACTACCTCTCGGGTGTGTATTTGTTTCTGCTGGTTTTGTTGCGGGGAGGGTGGCAGCGAAGGGCTGCATCGCAGTCCATGCCGATGAGCTGCAGAGCTTCTTGTGTTCGTTCCCAGGCTTAGGTGCCCTTTATGGATGTGTTAACTCCAATTTGAGAGCTGTTTTCTCCTCTGGCTGAGTTTTGCCATCGTAGCAGAGGGACTTGCCCTCGGGGTTCTTTGGTCCTGCTTTATGAGCAGTGATAGTCTCTGTCTGGCTAACTCTGTCAGTGGAGTGAAAGCTTTGTTTCCATAGGGATTCCCTCTTTCTCTCTCTCTCTTTTTTTTTCTTTTCTTTCTAGTGAAACTACTGGTTTAAATATTTGCGGGATGTAAAATATTTTTGTTCCCTTTTGCTTGTAGGAGCCAGAAAAGAGCTTGTGGTTCACGCCTGAAAGATGATTCTGTTATGTGTTGATGGCACATGGGGAGATAAACTCCCTTGAAATAACAGTGTCAGCTGCCAGGCTTAACACAGAGCTATGCCTGCTACCTGACAGTATTACAGCAAAGGTAGCGGTACATTACCCACCTGTGCACAGTATTTTCAGTTAGTTCTACTCTTTTTTTTTTTTTTTTTTTTGTTAATTCCCTTCCTTTTACTGTCAGCTATTTGCAAAGCTGCAAATAGACTTGTTTGGTCAGAGGCGAGGTGTCCATACTTCCTTATTAGATGGGGCTACGGGCGGATTGCCCAGGCTGTGCGATGCAGGTGCCCGCATTCCCCTGACCAATGGAGCCATGAGAAAAGAGCCCAGTCCTTTCCACCTCAATGTCCACATTCCCCTGATTAAAGGAACCATAAGCAAATGACCCATTCTGCTTTGTCCAGGTGCCCAACATTCCCCTTATCAATGGATTCACAGGATAAAGACCAAATCTCTTCTGTCCAGTTCCCTTAATCCAGTCTTTCCGGCGGGGGCGAATTTGGTGGGCCCCCTCTCCCTCCCTCTAGGCCCCCGTGGAGTGGGTGATTTCCCGGAGCCCTGAGCACTTGGTCGTGCGCAGACACACGTCTTCCTCCCGCACGATGTGCCAGTTCCTCTCAGGCCAAGGCAGTGAACAGGGTGCAGCTGGTCTGCAGAGCCTCCTAAGCCAAAGGATCTCAAAGCAGGGGTAAAAGGATATGCCATAAAACAGAGGAACCAAGAGTAATGCAGCGTGGATAGGGATAGGGATGCCTGAAAGATCACGAGATACACGTTAGAGGTGTCTTGCTCCAGAACAAGGCATCTTAGGAAGATAACCAGGATGTCATTAGCCTCTGAAAGATCTGTGTCAGATTCTTCCTTACACACACCTGGACAGGAGGCTTAATGTGTCTGTGCCCCAGAGTCCCTACTTGTGAACAGGGAATCATAATATGATCTCTATCTCCTCCCCAGGAGATAGAGAGGGAAGTGAATAAGTGGCAGATTAAAGGTTTTTCATTGTGCTTTTCAGAAAGAAATGACTAGTTAATGGTCAAAGTGTTTCTTCGTAGTCTACACCTCTGGCACTGTCCTTCTGTTTGATGACAATGTCCTTGCTTTGTACTATGTTAACCACGAAAGAAATGTTGTGTGCTGGAAATCTATTCTGTATGTAATACATTTAAAGATATGGATTCATGTTTTGGAATCTCCAGTCAATTATCCATCCTCACCATGTGTTAATTGGTATCCAGGTAGCAATGATTTCCTTAGGCCAAAGGAACGGCTGTTTGGTGCTCTTCTTTCAGCACAGTGCTATTCGCTGTCATGAAATGCTATCAGTTTTTCTTTTTTCTTTGCTTGTCAGCTTGGAAAAAAGCTTAGGTTCCCTCTGGGTTTATTGTTTTGCAAATATTTTCACTTCAGGCCTTGCATCTCTTCAGGAGAGTTGCTCTGGCATTTCCAGATCCCCTTAGAACTCTGAACATCTATTTGTCAGCAGAGATGTTAATAGCTTGGATGTCCCATAGGGATTGCAACATCCTTTTAAGAAACACCAGTTTTCTATTCCAGTTCAAATACAAGAGTTTGCTTGTATGATTAATTTATGACATATTTTGTCTTGGAATAAGCTCAGTGATGAGATCGGATTTGTTCATCCTCATTTCTCCCAAAACAAGACTTGTTAAAAGTTACAGATCTGATTTGAGTGACATAACACTAGTGAAGTCTTCTGGGAGCAGCATGCAGATCTTGGATTCAATAACCACTAAGGAACTAAGCCTTCCTGACTATATAAAAAACATTACTTCAGATATGCATAAAACTTGAATGGCATTTTCTTCTCTCTTCCCCCTTCTGGGATACACGTTCTCCTTGAAAATCTGAGGATTTAAGCCCTTGAGTACAAACAAGTGTATAATGTAAGCACTATTTCTTGGTGCCTTTTTAGTATCTGATTGGATATGTCTGATTACATTACAGTGGTGGTTGTTAGGTCTTCCTTAACATATGGGTTACTTTACTGTCAAGAGCAATATGATGCCGTTTGTAAATTATATTCCTTAGTCTCCTACATAGATTCAAATGACCGTAGGGTGGGATCATTTGTTAAAACAGATCTGATATTTCACCTTACATGCCTCTGTCTTATTTATCTATGAATGTGTAGTTTACCTAAAAATAACCCTCGCTCCCACTGTTTTTTTTTTCTATACTAAAAGAACATGATGGTATTTTAAGTGCATGTATTTAGGTTTTTGGTTCCCTAAGAAGAAATGGGTCAGTGGGTTGAACTAGATGATCTTTAGAGGTCCCTTTCAACCTTAAGCATTCTATGATTCTATGAATAACTAGAAGACAGGTTGCTGGTGGTGGTATATCGGCATCTAATTTTGTATTGCCCAAAGAAGGATTTTATTACTGTAAAAAAGAAAGAGATGTATCCATTGCCAAATTACAGGCTTGGGAATTTGACTGTTTGTTGAAAGCCCCAGCACAATTGTCCAGTGTAACTTTCAGGAAATACTTCGGCATTACCCTGGTCAGGACTGCTAGTGATTTCTGTAGGAATCAGAGAAGGCTACTGCATTTCCTGCTTGCAAATGTTTTTATTTTTTAATGGGACACAAATACCCAAATACTTCACTTGGAGGGGAGGAAGACTGATAAATCTGTAAAACTCTCTGAGGTTCCCTGTAGATGGATGCTTCCTTCATATGTGCAAAATTTTAAAAGTAGTAATAGTAAGTAAAGAGTTTAGTCATCTCAACCATTTCTACACAAAGATTTGAAAGATCTTTATATTGGAAAGATCTGAGTTTTAATGAACTTCCAGAGTCATGAGCTGTGGGAAGGAATACTTCTCACTGTCATCTCTTTTTTTTTTTTTTGGTTGACAAGATTGCATTGTCTTTCAGAGTCTGTAAGGCAGATTCTCCTGCACTCATGAGTATTGGATGCCGCCTATTGCTTTGCTAAAGAGAAGCATGATTTATGTTTATTTCCTGGGGACATTTTACAAGTTTGCAGTGTTTTAGTATATGTATGTAGAGGAGATCAAGAGAGTGTAATGGAAAAGGTAATATATTCCCTTAATAAAGATATGAGCTCTGAAAAGAGCTCCCCAGTGTTGTCTCCATAAGGTTGTGTCTCATCTAGTTAAGACTTTTCCTGGTATCCAGCTCCACAAAGCTCTGTTCTCTTTATGCTGTAGCAGCCTGCTCTGAAATCCCCCAGTGTTTTCTCTAAACGTCGTCGTGTAGCTTTCGTAAAAGCAACATACGCACAGCTAGGGAAGAAAATGTGCTGCTGATTAAGACTGCTAATGGTTGGGCAGTAAGACACCCTAGAAAGATTTCAGCTTCCACAGAATTGAGTGGGAGATGAGGGTATTCAGCACTTCTGTAGAAGTGACACTGTTTGTGGAAATACATCCTAATTCCTGAGTTTCCCTTATAATCAGAAACTGTCCCTGGAGCTGAATGCTGAGTGGGACATTCATGCTTATCTCCATATCTGCTATCAAGCGCATATTTGTCATTCTCATTTTTGAAAGTCAGTCAGCTACGCCTCAAAGAGATGGTCTCTGTCCTGTCCTCTCCTGACCTTTTTAAGAGCAAGGAGGTTTGGAGAATGCTCTAAGTGTGCAAAGCTAAAAAAGACAGCCACCGTTAGAGGGTCTGTTTTACTGTACACGAATTGGCACAGCTTCACAGGGATGAGGCTTTATCACCAGTCAAGAGGATCATCTTCATTCCAGATCACTGTCTCAGATTTTTGATTTCTTGCCATTCACTGAGTCCATGTTTTGCTTCTCCGTCCTTGATGCAGATAATTCTGTTTTCTTAACCTGATCTTCCAGCCCGTATGAGTCAGAAAAGATGTGGACACAACAAAGATTCCCCTTATAGCAAGTTCATAGCCTTAGGTCAAGGAATATGAGTCATAATTGGAGGGCAGTGGTAATGCATAACCTCCTACAAAAGAAGATCCCTTTGCAGAACAAGAATTTGATATTTCAAATCATTCTTAAGCTGTGCTGATCGTGTTGCACACAATCAGTCAGGTTAATGAGGTCAAAAATGTCTGAGTGCTTATACTAGGCCCATCAGAAGGAAGCTGCAGTAAACACTCTCATCAGTCCTAAATCCTTTTCATTAAGAGATTTTTATGTGAGTTGATTTTGTTGGTAAAGGAATAGTAAACAATTGTGTCTTAGATTTTTTCCTACCTCCTGAGAAATATCCTCTGATCATTTTGATTAAGTCCCTTGTCCTAAATTCATTCTTCCATCTTGTGGTGCAATGCCAGCACAAAAGCGGTCTATTTTCTCTTTTGAAGCACTGTTAGGAAGGTATTAGGTACCTCTTAGGAACTCTTAGGTATTAAAAGGCTAGTCTTGTGATTCATGGGACAGCACTTTTTAATCAAGATCCTCTGCTTTTCTCTCCTTCCAGACAATAAAATTTAAAAAGCAGTTGAATATATAATATGACAGTTTGTTAAAGAAAATATTGTGAGTTTAATTTTTTAAATGTCTCTGATCTGGGTAAACCCAGTTACTATCAACACAGTAGCATCTTGAGTTCATTCTGTTCTTTCCACAACAGAAAGAGTCAATGTCCGTTTAATTTCAATTTGCTTTGAGGTTATTCCAGTAATCCAGTGTGGCGTTAATATTAATATTTAAGCATTGCTGCCAATATCACAATAGGAAAAGAATGAACAGTTGAGGTTAGAGTCCGACAAATCTGAAGAGCCATGCAGACTTTCTCTCCTCTTCGAACCTGGTGTTTCCTGTAGATTCAAGTTGTTCACAGACATAAATCCCAATGTCTGTGTGGGAAGGAAAGGTTTGTAGGGAGAAGCAGTATCTTGTCAAACCAGCTAATGGAGACAGAATGCAATACCTAAAACACTGCTCACAAAAACTGTTCTTCGGGTTGCAGCCTGTGTACAGGGAATGAATGCAATTCCCTCCATTCCACTAACATCTTGCAAGAGCTTGTGAAGACCAGAGAACATTTCCATGCTGTCTCCACAGTGCAGAATCATTTTGCATTATAAGAAATGGTGTTTGCTCTGAAATGGTGCAGGGCAGCATGAGGGGCTCTCAGATTCTGACAGTTCTACTGGAAGCTGGACTGAGAATGAAGAAATTCATTTCACACTGTCTACAGAATTGTCAGGAAATTAAAACACTTATTCTGTATTCTCATGGGACAGGATCCATCTCTCATGAGTGGGGCCACATATATTTAGCTCTTGGCTGAAACATTACACATGAACATATGTAGAGAATGAAAGCAATTGTGAACAACCATAGAGAAAACAGCAAGTTTTCTGACTGGAGTCTGGAAATCAGAGCAATGAATACCTAAGATTCAACTTTAAGAAAAGTCATGACTGCAACTCCACTAAGCTTTTATGAAATAGGTTGAGATGGAAAACTGATTTGATATCTGTTTCCTAGTAGGTCAGGAAATGCAGAAATAATGCTCAAGAAAATAACCGTGACTTTCTGGCTAGGTATCAAATGTTTCTGAAATGGCTTATTACAAAGCAGGTCAGAGCAGGACACTTGGTACTTTCCTGAAGTTCCCTTGCCAGGGATGGTAATCCTGGACCAGTCTCATGTCAGTTCAAATTCTCCTCAGACACAAACCCTTGAGCCCCTTAATTCTTCCTCCAGGGAAGCAGGGCCTGGCAGTGCTATCTGCTTGTTTACACTGCTGGTGTTAACTGCTTCCTCTCAACTTGCCTCTGCATTTTATCTCCTCTACAGTTCAAGTTAAACGAAATGCTGAACAGACAGCCCTAGTCATAACATTCAGGCACGTCCCTTCAGGAGTGACTAATCCCTCCTGGAATTCTTTCCAGCTGGAAGTCAGAATAACCCAAGCATCGTGTGACTTTGAGAGGCCTGGTGAGTGCTGGACAATTCAGTGCGGCGCAGTGCCCTGTCCTTGCATCTCAGCTACTAGGAATTCAACCTTGTGATGTGCCGGGCATGTTTCTTCTCAGTGACCCCACTGCTATATGAGATCAGACCTTTAAGAAGCAAATGAAACCTTAATGGTGACCTCATGAATTATTGATTTACCATTTAATGAGGTATGTATGTTCATGGGGGATCCTTCTTTGTTTACCAAAAAGCATGAAGACTGTAAAAGAAAAGACGGCAGAAATTATGGGTGCTTGGAACAGCCAGGTACCTTCCACCCAGAGCCCTGTCCTTGGCCTGCTTCGGTGTCCGTGTGCAAGTGGTCCTGCTCTGTAGCAAGCATTGCTCTGCTCAGGGAGTCCTTGTGGATGGAGAGGGGCAGCGGGGTCCCCAGTGGCAGTGCAGAGGCAAAGACCTTCCACAATGTTGGCCATGACTTCTGTTGCAACAGTCTGGCGGCTTTTGAAGCACACAGAACTGCATCCCATCACACCACATGTTGCTTTGACACTCTCAGAGTGTCTTGAGAAGAGTCAGGGAAAGACTTTTAGCTACAAAGTGAGTCCTCTCATCTTTGAAAAAAGGCTTTGCTGCAGACTTTGCTCCCTAAAGAGGTCACCACAGGCTCAAAACGGAGAATGAACGGGTCTTCTGCACAAGGCGCATTTAACACGTTGCCATAGGAACCAGTTACCTAATTCAGGCATACACAATTCCTCTTGCCCCCAGTGAATTCCAGTAATGGGTTTATTATATCACACTTCATTGGTGTCATCTGTCACCCAGACACTCACATAAATGAACCAGCCTTTGATTTTACGCTACCTTCTACTAGGCAGACCCAGTATTGGAGAGGTCTCCTTTTGGGTCTCGTGGCTGTGAGCTGGTCACTTTTATAACCAGCTTTGCATGCTAATGTCTTCGTTTCATGCAAACATCATCTTCATTGAAGAAGAACATTTGTTTTCATTTCCTGATATTCTAATTTATTGAAAATGTGCTCTTAATCCCTAAGATCTTTCAGAGCACGTGCTGTTAGGATGCAGGTCGAAGCATTCTGAACCGTTTTTTCCCCAGATGGTGTCTGAAGTGCAAGTCACACAAACATCTGATGCAATGTTGTGGTCATTTCTCCTTTTGCTTGGGCCAAAGTTTTTATTTACATTAGCTGCACTAAAGGTTCATTTTAGGGTTTGTGACTACAGAGTACAGTGCTTTGCTTATTAGAAAAACGGATGGACAGTGGAGATGGTCTCAGGTATCAAAGGTAGTTGAAAAAAATCAAAGTAAGTTCTCAAAAGAACAGATGACCACCAAATTTAAAAAGGCGTTTGGAGATTTCCCCGAAAATGTTGGGTAATGACATCTAGGTTGGACAGAAATGCTCACTACAGCAATGAATTTGAAATGTTGAACAAACTGGGAAGCTCATCTGTGAAAATTCCACCTGGAATGGCAATACAGATCACAAATAACCAATAACCTCAGCCATACAAGCTGGTAGGCTTGCCACAAAGAGTCAGGAATAGCCTGGTAAACTTGGAACCTGGTAACAGCTGTGGGTTTCACAAGAATCTACAGAAATACCTGAAAAATTGCTTCTTGAAGAAAATCAAGGGTCACTGCTATACCAGAAGCTTTCTGCTTGAAGTTAGAATTGGATTAACCAGAAAACTTTAGCAAGACCTTATATTTAAATCATTTTTCTACCTTGTTGTTAACCCAGAGAGGCTGCGTTGTGCTAACTCAAAATAAAACACTCCTGTCTCTGAAAGGTTGACTCAGTAAATAGCTTATTGGGTTATCATGGAATCATAGAATGCTTAAGGTTGGAAGGGACCTCTAGAGATGATCTAGTCCATCCCCCCTGCACACGCAGGGTCACCTAGATATACTGAGGAAATAGGCAACTGGGCAAGTGGGTGGATGGACAGCAGAAAGGGCTTGATTTCTAAAACCAGCTTGACTATTTTATTACTAGGGAGCTTCGCTTGAATACCCCAAATGTGATGCAAACTCTTGATGTGATATTCAGAGCCAGATGTCCGTCCGAGCTGGCTGGGGCACTGCAAAAGTTTGAAAACAAAAGGGAAAAAAAGGAACTGGATGGGAACTGGCAAAAGCCCTGTGGAGACTTAAGATTTTGGTGTTTTTACTAATAGCAAGGCCTTCTAAGACAGATTGGCAAGATACCAAAATATACATGCTAACCTGGCTTGCAGATCGAGACCAGTGAAAGAAGACCAAATATTCACAGGGGCTAGGAAATGCTTTTTAGTTTGTTTCTTTCCTTGCAGCTATTCAAAACGTGTTGTATAGAATATTATAAACAAGTGAGTCAGGAAGCTGCATATTCCCTAGTAAATAGCAGGGCCACTAAGTTGAACTGCCAAGTCTGGACTCCCTATTTTAATTCAGATTTCAGCATTGCGCAGCTTAGCTTATTGGTGTAAAACCGATCTGGGAAATACAAGAGATTGGTGAGAAACAAGCTCAAAGAGAGCAGCTAATAGACCATGTTAAACAAGTGAGAGAATTAGAGGATCCTTAGTCTCAAATGGCAACAGCGACTGAGGAAGGAATAGCAGCCAAGCACTGAGCTTGAAAACTGGAGCACTGGAACTGGAAGAGGAGGTTTGGATAGCGAACAACATTAATGAGCTGATAGTTCATGTGGGTTCCACTGAGCAAGTAGTGGTGAAATAAATGCCAGAAGTGCTGCAGATCTGAACCCCAGAGCAGGGGATTTAATAAATGCTGGAGTAAAAGAAAACTGCAAAAGGGGCACTAGGAAGCCATCTCCATGCATTTCTAATTCTCCATGCCCCCTAATGCATGACATCTTCTGTCTTAATTCTGCCTCATCTCAGATGGTATGTAGATATGTGACCCAGTCAGAGATGAAAGATAAGGGATAATTTAAAACTGATAAGTGACACACCTTTACTTAATCATACACTGGGTTATGACATTGTTACATCACTCGCCAAAATATATTGTGCTTCCATTCTAGTATCCTCAAAGGTTCTTCTCACTTTCCTGATGTGCTGCCAGGAGAAACCTTTCCCACCGGTCTTGAAGGAGCACCAGAGTGTGCTGCCTGTGAGAGATGCGTCTCTATTTATAGATGCCTATATGTTTTTACAACTCTACCACCTTCCCTTTTCTCACCTACATTCTCAATTTTGGAAGCCATCCAAGCTGAAATCTTGTTCCCCGATGCATCAGACAGGGGTTTTAAGCGTTCTGTTCCCAGTAAGCCATCTCCTCCGTGATTCCTGTTGTGTTCTGTTAAAAGGAATTTGTATCTCTTCTGAAAGCAAATAGGACAGTGCCTAAGAAAATCTGGATTGACATGCACTGGAAATGACATCAACCCTTTCAGCAGAGAGAGAAGACATTTGTCTCAGAAAATTAATTAACATGTAAGCTGGAAATAGTTTTAATCATTCCAGAAATGCTGTCTGCTTGTGACGTGAGCTCATCAGCTCTCCAAGGCTTGGCCAGTACCAGTAATGGGATAGGTCAGAGGGGAGGTGAAAAGAAAACAGACAAAACTGCAGAAAGTAGCGTGTGGGGGGGTGTTCAGCCTTGACCTGCTTCCTTCCGAGTCACTCGTGAGTCGCTGCTTGAGAGGCTGCCCTGGTGACAGTTGTATAATCTTTAAAGCATGGTGTAAAGCTGCGATTTGGAGATGTGTGGGCAAAAATCCCATGAAACTCGCAGTAAGAGTAACAGTGTCACCTGAGCAAATCTGATCAGATAGCACTTTAAGTGACTACACTCTGCCTCCCTAGATATTCATTTACAGAAGAATTTGCTGCGTCATATTGCTGGCCTGGAAAGTCGGATGCGGTTGCACCCTTGTCACAGTGATATTTCATGCATTGGTTAAGAGATCACCATAAGATCTGTCCAGAACTTCAGAATCCTCTCAGGTTGATGTGCTGGGAGACAGTGTTTGTCCTGTTCTCTGCCAAGTTGCCCTATGGATCTCTGTGTGCTGCTTTATAGCTTCAGCTCTCCATCTCATGGAGGAAGGGACCTCTGCATGTATTCAATTAATTTAACAGTTCATGAAACTATTTGGGAACTGAACCTGTAAATATATGACTGTTATTATTGTTATTAGCATTTTCTGTCATCTACTACCGTGGTGTAAATAGATTAAGCATACACATATTCATTTCAGTATACTTGCTGCCTGAGTTGATAGAATCATTTTGACTTGTAATCACAAAGGCTTGTGTTGGATGAACGTTTTATTATTTGGTTTTCTGCCATCTACTTCTCAGATTTATTTTAGCAGCAACACATGGTCTTAAATGATATTTTCCAAAGTTAAGTAAGCACAAGACCTAACATAGGGCAGGGGAACAGAGGATACTGTACTAGAGCAGGAAGAGCTGTTTTGCATTTAAGGCCAAGGCCTTTGCTTCAAAGCTTGGATTCTGTTCCTTACTCTACCAGAATTGTCATGTTTTACCACAAACCACTTCACCTTTCTGTGCCTCTCTTTCCCCATCTGTGAAATGGCAACAGGACCCTTACATGTGTACTAAAGGTCATTAAACGGATCTTGTAAAGTACTTCAAGATTTTTGATTGGAAGGCACGCAGAAATGGAAAATGATATTAGATGCCTAGATTCTATATTGACGTGGCAAGTGAAATCTCTGTACAAATGACATTTGGATGTATTTGCCGTAAATATATCTTACTGACTGACTAGCAGAATTGCTACTCCAGCAACAAGACAGTTCAGCAAATGATTTACTCCAGATTCCCACTATGCAGAGATGTTTCCCAGTCTGTTGCACAAAGATGGACTCAGTCTGTCTGTACTGCTGCCTCCCTGTCTCTGGTATTGTACACTCGTTCCTTTCTTCTTGGGCGCATTTTGAAGCAAGCTGCTGAAATCACTGTTTTTTAAAGCCTATCTGGACCTTTCACCTCACACCTGAGCTTAATTTGTAGCAAAATATTACTGCCCAAATCTTCATGATCGTTTCCAGACAGGGAAATGAAGAAGAGGTTGGTGACTTCTCTAGAGAAGAGAGAAGGAAGTGGAAGGACTTCAGCTTTTGATGTGTCTATGGGAATGTCATATAATCTCCCTGTACACCTCCATGCCTCCTCTATAAAAAGATACAAATCATAGAATCATAGATGATATTTATCTTTTTTCCTATCTAAATTGTTTTGAGATTGATGAACAAAAAGGCTTATAGCTGAACTACATACCTGATTAATAAGCAGTTTCTCATGGTCTTCTCAGAGTAATTTATCAGAGTAATCATACATTTATTTAACAAGAAAACCCTTTGCATCTAATGGCACATCAAAATACTCATACTAAAGGAACCCTGCCCTCTGTGTTGAATAGTGAAACAGGGCTGCTCGCATCCATTTCTTGTTTCTAAGGTTTCCTTTCAGGCCTATGCCTTGATATTTTATCAGAGCTGACCCTTCCAGCAGGGATAGTGTGCATGAGTGTTACGGGAAGGATGTATTTAAATGTCTTCCAAACATCTAGGACCTTTTGTGTGGACAAAAATAGATAACCACAGAATGCAATTCATGTCATCCTACAGTAGAAAACCATTTCAGATAATGCCTATTTTTCTCTACATTTTGATGAAATTTTAGTTCAGCCATTGGCATCTTCAATGTAAAATTAGGAAATGTTAATCCTATCTTATGCAATTCTCATAAAAGAGATCATTAAATCATCTCAATTCACTTTCATTGACATATTTACCTTTCCTCTTTATTTTCTTACCAGAAAGCCTTTGGGGAGAGCCTGCCTTTCTTAATTTATACGGACAGCCTCCCTTGGAGAACATGCTGATTTTCATCTAGACTTGAGGTGTTCGACATTAAACGTTGTCCAAACCTCAGTTATTTGCTTACCTCTCCTCTGGTGCAGGGCACTGCGTCCGAGTACCTGGATGTACACATGGAGCCCTCCTCAATGAGATCATCCTGGAGCCCAAAAGTGGCTGTACAATTGGCAGAGAAATATTTGTAGGGCCTCCAAGTCTGGCCATAGTCCTGGGACCTTTCCAACACCATCGCAGCTGGGCGAGGTGACTTGAACACGGCTATGACATGGGTCAGGTAGAATTCAGTCTCAAAGTCCAGCCTGATTTCCTCCCTGTGTACCCCTTGGGCAGACTGCCACCAGGAGATGGGGTTTGCAAAGAAATCATCCGTCATGTCGGCAGGGAGATGGGAGTTATCCGGCTGGTTGGCATTGCATTTGGTGCAGCGAGGCTGTCCGCAGCCCCGGGCCGCCTGGTGCAGGAGGTTCTGATCCGGGTAGAAGCAGTACAGTTCGGTACTGTTCTGCCCACAGGTGGTGAGAGTGGCTGGCGTCCTCCCGGTCGCAAGGTTGCCCACTGGAGGATTGCACGAACGGCCACTGCAGCGGTAGCCTTGCAGCCTCATGGGATCTGAAGGACAGGCAAAAGAAACAAAACTAAGCAAAATTTCCCAGGTGATTCTCAGGCTCTAAAACCTCTGACCATGCAAATGTTGGGATTCTCCTTCTGCACCCAGCAGGACTTAGTGTAAGGAAAGCTACTTCATCTTCTCACACAAAGGCTGGCGGGCACTTCTCAGTGAATGCAGTCCTTGCTCTAGGTGCTGAAGTCATGAACTGACATCTTCAGAAAACTCAGCTGTTAGCTGTGAGCATTTGAAGGTCTAATTTTGATTTCTATTAAAAATGCTCTTGGCGCTGATCTATCGAACTGTATGCTTAAATATAGAAATCTTGGTTTTCTTACTTTAGTCCTAGCAAAGCTCCGTATCTAAGGACTTTTTCATACACTTATTTTCATTGTCGTCAGAGAGGGAAGCCAAGCTGTACTACGCGCTGTACGTACAGTAAAAAGGAAATGATTCCTGCCCGACAGATTGCAGACTGTTTACACATACAGACATCTCAAATAAAGCATGTATTTCTATAGCTATGCATTACTAGCCCAATTTTAAGAGGTGTTGAGTTTCTGACACTTCTTTTCAGATCAGCTGGAGTTGTTAATACCTAGCAGAGCTGAAAATCAAGCCTCTCTCTTGTTCAAATGCTTTAATATGGCTCAGACGACTGTATTCTATTCACCAAGTTTACAATTACTGGTAAAGAAGCCTTTGTTTTCTATATTCAACATAGGTACCTATTTATTTCTGAATTAGTAAAAGGTAGGGATAACTGATAAAGTCATAATATTGTTTGGAAATCAGTAAAGCCTTGTGACACTGGATCACAGATTATTCCCAAAACCTTATTACCAAACTGGAGAAAACTGCTTTTCTAATGACGTGTGCTGTACTCTTTACATATTTACATCACTTAATAGTCTAGAAAGAGTTAAAGACTGACCTAGCAAGGTTATAAATCTAATCCAAGAGGTCACAAGTTGATGGCTCAGTGCAAGTCCTACAGGAAATGACCCTTCCCATGAAAAGCAGGATGACTGTAAACCCTTAGTAATCTAGCAGCGATTCAAAGGCCAGGTATTAGTTCAAGATCCTAGGTCAAATTCTAAAATCTCTGCTCATTTTATATTCAATCTTTCCTCAGGCAAAACTTGTTTTAAAATCAAGTTAGACCAGAGAAAATACTTTCTGTTTCAGCCTTATAAAAATACTCTGATACTAAGTGTACTGGGATGAAACTGATGACCTTCTTTCACATGCGATTGCTAAAGGTGAAAAAATGAGTCCATCTCGCACAACTTTGCTTTTGAGTTGCTTCTGCCCTTAATTTTCTAGCGAAATTTCTGCCGGAAAACAAAGATGGGGGGTGAATGTTGTTCTGGAAAGCACCTCATGCATTTTGGATCCTAGAATTCAGATACCCTCCCAAGTCATGGCATTTCTAGTGAATCCCACTGACCAATGGAGTCTGGAGGGTGAATTACTGGAATAAGAGTTCCTGGAAAAGGATAAATACATCCTTATGGCTGAACACAAATTCTACAGGCTGCAGCTGCAGCACCTCAAGATTGTCCTTGCAAGTGGCATTTCAGTGTCTACATTGTCATAGTTGACGTGTTCCTGGTTGGTAAAAAAATGTAGAAATAGAAAGTACAACAATTCCTATGTTCATAACAAATTGGGTATTAACTGGTTTTGCTCAGTGCTGCACAAAGATATCATCTTTGTCTCCAGAGGATTTATGTGGGCCCAATCTTCCAACTGAGCTCTGAATGAGCATTAGCTATGACAGGAGTCGAGGCACTTAGTTTTGACCAAGACTGAGCTCATGTTACAAATCCCACAGAAATATGGATAAGCATGTCCTGTAACTAAAAGAACGTCCATCTTTATTGACATATCACATCCTGAAAGCTTTCACAGAGGAAGATGGATGCTGGTGTTCTAAACTGAAGGAGTTACACAGGGGAAGCTTTGCAGACAAGAATGGGAGAAAGAAAAAAAAGGAAACTTTTTTTTAAAAAGGAAATGGCTTTTTCTTTTATTTCCCATAAATGGGCTACCAGTCTCTTCCTGAGTCTTTCAGCGGTATTTATATGAACCTGGAAAGGAAGAATGTGGTCATTCTGATCAGCAGTCGCAAGATGGTTTAGCTGCTCTGCCTGCTAATGCAGCAACATCAATAAATAGTTCCTGTCTGAACTGCTGTATCATTAGGAAAATTGGAGAAGAACAGCACGCAAATTTGTGGAAGGGAGGTTGAGAGGAGAGAGACAGGAAAACAAATTTTGCAGTCGATTAAAAGCTTTGCATTTAAGGAGATCAATTCACAGGACATTGCTTGGCCACTAGGATAGCTCAGCCTGTCCGTCACTCACTGATTCTGCGGACACAACACGAAATGTGTTGTCTGAGCAGTGGGGAGGGACCACTGCAGAGAGATACAGCAGCCAAGCAACCAAACAACTTATCCTAAATGCCAGGAGGGTTTGTTGAATAATTCATAACAAAATAAACAGTTTGATTGTGCACGGGCACTGCATGTCATTGAGGTTGATTAGCTTTTGCTCCACGATGTGTGGCTTGGCTCCATAAATGGTATCACTAATTTATTTATTTATCTTCTGCTCCCTCTGGGCTGTGCCACGGAGTGGCAGGGCAGTGGCACATGCCTGGCGCGTGTTATAATGATAATATTATCTGATGGTTAGGGTGCCATACAGGTCAAGAGAGGACACGCTTCTGGTATTACCAGGACAGTTTCCAGCAGAGATGTCTTACTTCAGAGCCTTGTAACGCCGGGTTCAGAGCCTGCTGATCTGACTAGAAAGATGCCTGGTGTTCTCTATGGACTTTGGAATTTTTTTTTTTTATTATTATTTCTTCTCTGTATGCAAAATCACTTGTACTCAAGGCTCCTCCAGAACAACTTTGACGGTTCTGAGCAACTCTTCCACACTGAAAACTTTGCATATCTTCTGCTGAAGTCTTGATGGAGCAGTTTCAGCATGCACACACACATGTGCCCACCCGAATTGCACTTGTTCTACTTTGACTAACCTTCTTTTTAAATAGCAAAAACTTCTGAATGTTCACTCATAGCTAATCAACTTGGGGACATGAGTTGCTCAAGTCATGATTAATCAGACATAGAGATTTTTCTGTAATGCTGGTAACAAGAAAAGTGCTACAACCCTTTAGTTTGTTGAGTCCAACAGCCAACGGGTTTGATGGGTCTTCATTCATTTATGAGTAGCCAGATAAATTTTATTGCCAGAAGAGTCCTCACAAATGGAACTTCCTAAATATCCCAAAGGTGACACTCTGAATAGTTGATGAACCCCAAATGTCCCCATGTCCTGAGGCACAGACAGAGTGAGAATACGACCTCAGATCTGGGCAGTCTTCCAACATGGCTAGTTGTCACCTGCCTCCCTCCTGGAGCAGCGCTTGGCGCCAGGACCTGCAGTCTCCTTTGCAGAAGAGCTCAATAACCCTGGAGCATGGGAAGCCAAACCCCGTGCTAACCGGGCAGCACAAGTCACCTTAAGCCTAGTGCTAGAAATGGCCATTTTTGACCACACCACGCCCCCTTTTGGAGACCTGCCACCGGCAGGAGAGCTGGCCCAGGCACCCTCTCCTGGGGGACAAGGTCTGGCGGAGCCCAGGCTGCTCACAGTCCCTGTGCTGTCCCACACGCCGGAGCTTCCAGCTGCTGTGGAGTTTATGTGAGGGGGATGCGCCCTCCACCTGAGCGAGACAAGCCCCAAAGTCACATCTCAAGCTACAAAGCCTAACTCACTCTTCTAGACAAGCTAATTATTTTTTCTCCCCCTTTGAATTATGTTTAAAGATCTAAGGATCCAATCTTGACAGCCCAGGCTGTGTCATCTGCATGGACATGGGCAAAAGGCAAACATCCCCCCTGTTCCTCATAAGTTCCCATCAATTTATCTCACCTCTGACCAGGAGGGGCTACCTGTAGTGTTGAAAAGGAAGACTACTGTAGAGGATAATAAGGCATGAAATAAAAAACACTTTTCTGTATACCTCTCTGTTCAGGAAAAAGCTGAGATTTTGTGCGGATTAGCTAGATGCTGGCAGAACCTTGATTTAAACCATATTGACCCAGCCTGCAAAGAACCTGTAAAGATTCAAGATTAATTCAAAATCTTTACACTGCTTCTAAAAAAAGAAATAAAAATCAGAAATGATCAAGTAGCCCTTGTGCTTTCACGGGTGGTGTTTGCCCAGCCTTTGGAGCAGGCACTCTATATTTATTTAAAGAGACATTGAATCCTTAGTGTCATCACCTTCAATATCCAGTTATTTTGCCGTTAATCACTGCCCCTACCCCATTATTCCAAGAGTGCTTAGCTTAATGCAGAACACATCCCCTCCCCTCAAATTCCCTTCCCAAGAAATCATCTTTGAGCTGCCTTTCCTTGAAAATTTGTTTTCACTTTGTGAATTGGACGCAGAGCAAATTTTGGCTGACAGGCTGCTTTCCCCAGCAGTATCAGCAACTTTATGAGGCATCTCTGCAACCTTTCTGTACTACGTGTCAACTTACATATCCTACAGAGAAGATCCTTGCCCAGGAAACTAGTGAATACCCAAGATAAGACACTAAAAGGACTAAGGAACCACGTCCTCCCTCCACTCGTTCTCTACTCATTCCTCTCCTAATATCCCAGGCATGCAGGTGAATTTTACACTAAAAACAGGCTTTTGTCTACAGAAAAGGAGACCACAAGCCGGTACCCCGATGGGCAGGTCAATGAGGATGGATTATTGTCTTATCCATGCTTGCTTTTATTTTTTTTACTTGATCTGTATAATTCATCACTTTTAACCTTAGAAGTGTATTAAACCACAG
>VZSV01000119.1:864012-903485 GCA_013398735.1 Nothocercus julius
AAAAAAAAAAAAAATGCATCAGTTTCTTCATGTGTCTTTAAGTCCAGTGATGTTTAAAAAAAAAAAAAATGCATCAGTTTCTTCATGTGTCTTTAAGTCCAGTGATGTTGTAGCCTTCTTCCTACCCTAACATCAACATCAACATCTCTTGCCAATTTATTTTAATTTGTGTTCCCATGGTATCTGAGGCCTGAGGGCACTAAGAGGCCTTTAACAGCCCCAACCAGCCTCACCTGGGGCTTCCTCCCATGCCATGGGCCCAGGGGCTCCATTTAAGCTCAGTCTTGGGCACTCCTTCCTGAGCTATGTGGTAGGAATGCTGGTTTCTAGCTCAGCTGCAGCCAGGGCTCTTCCTGTCTATGGGCCTCACTGATCTGGATGCCAGACTTTCTTCTCAGTGTGACTTTGGACCTTTCTTGTCCCTGCGAACTGGCCTGATGATCTCTGAGCTATGTCTGACTGGTTGTTGTCACCAGACCCGATCATGACTTGCGTTCTTGGATTGAGCTTTGACCTGCCTCGTCACCCCAAAATTGCCCCATGATCTGGATTCTTGGTTGAATCTGGCTGTGACTCCTGGACTGCCCTACCCTGCTCTGCTGTCCTTGCTGTGGGACAGGGTCCTGACTCATGAGACCTCTGCCCTTCTGGCTGTTTAGCCTTGGCTCTGCATTCCTTGGGAAGAAGGCTACGCTGACTGCTCCGTGACATCCTGGTATGAAGAACTAAAAATCATAGCTGAAATTGTTGCAAGGTTGTATAACACCTGAAGATCCTGTTGATGTTAGTGATGAAGGAAGAGGATTTTTGCCCTTGATGACTGCTTTACAAAGCTGGGAAATGAGGCCACTTTCAAAAAGCTTATATGTGGATTGAGAAGGTCAGGTACTAGCTCCTGTTTTATAATGTTGTGATAAAGAAATGAACTTTCACTGTCAATGGCGCGTTTATAGCAATGGCTAGTCAGAAATGACCATACTTCCCCCTGAACTGAGACTTGTCTAGGGAAAATAATAAATGAAATCACAACCTCTTACAGTTACTGGTTAGAGAATAGTTCCAGCAATGGTTCTGAACCTGGCTATCACCAGATGTGAAACAGATGGGAGGCAAACCATATCTTCACTGGGTAAAGACAGGAGAGCTAATGCGGAGACTGTTGAACTGATTGCTTGCTCTTTATGTTTTACTTTCCCCTTAGTAAAAGGGTTGACTGCAGATCTTGGTATTGTAATTGGAAGTCCTTATGTTGTTTGGGAGGAAAATGAGTGCCATTCACTCTGAAGAGGCACCAGCTCTTCAACAAGAACCAATTAACAAGAGGCTGATTTGATTTCTCAAGAGACTCCCATGACAAAGATAGAGTTGATTGACTGAAGCAGAGTTTCATAGACTCTTTTGACTACCTCATGTTGATGAGTTGATGTTGATGAGTTCTGACTCTTGATTCAATGGCAGCAGGATCATGTTTTGCTGTTTGAATTCCATTAAGTACAAAAAGACAGTCTACTAGTGAGAGCTTAACCATAACAGATAAGCATTAGATCCACTTGGCAGATCTGAGAGGAAGACTCTGCATCAAATACCTGCATTGTGCTGAGCTGAATCAGGGACTCTCAAAATGACCAAACAGCTTCAGGAGTATAATCGCCATCGATTTTTCAAATTCCATTGAACTCTGAACCTGATTTTCAGAGATGCTAAGCACATGCAGCTTAAGTTGCTGTGAGGGGAAGCTAAAAACAAGAATAACACCTGAGTATCAAACCCACAATGTCTAAAATTTGCCCATAACGGGTAAAACTAATCCTATATAAAGGTTAGGTTAAAATTTGGTATGGTTCTTTAATGAAGCTTAAGGAATAGGTGGCCTTGTTTTGCCTTTCCACAAAAGCATGATGATCATGCTATTTGAATTCAGTCCTTGAGTGCTTTTCTGATGTTGTTATACTGTTTGATTTAATAGTGAATATACAAAATTCATCCAGATATATGTAGCAATTACCTCTTCATAAATCACACAGGCTCCATCTAACCATTTTCAAGGCTTCTACCTCTCTTATTAAGAGGCTCTTTCAGAACCTTGTATTTAAATTCTTCTAATTTGAAGACTATTTCTTCATGGCTAATTAATAGCTTATTCCTCTTCCAGCATTTCCCTGAAGTGCCTTCCTGCTTTGACATTTATCCTGCAGCGAGACAGCAATCAAATGCCACCTTTGTTCTTCTAGGCTAACCAAGCCATAGTCTTCGACTCCTTTTATATGACCAGCTCTCTATTGTCTTCACAGCCCAGGAGCCCTTCCTGCCCTTCACGTAGCATCAGAATTCATGTTTCTTTAATGCTTGCATCATCAAAATTCAGGCTTCTGTTAATATGGAAAACTAATAGGGCAGAGGCTCTATTTAAGTGAATTTGTTTGAAAATGCAAACAGATTTTGCATTTTCCTTATATTTAAGGTAAAAAACCTTACCTTATATTTCAGCTAAAAAAACCTTACCTTATTTTTGAGGTAGATATGAAAATTCTTTATAACATAAAAAGCGCTGATCAAAGTCTGGGTGATCCTTGCCCTGTTGGAAACAAAAATGTTTTCATCCTGATTGTTTTCTGTAGTTCTCAAAATGCCAAATGGGGCAGCATTTTTTCATTTCAAAAAGATGACACTCTTGCTCCTTTTGTAGAGCTTAATTTTGTTGTTGCAAGGGGTGTAGCATTTCATTGTCACTTTAGAGATTTTTCAGAGCTGGAATTCAGATGATGGCCACTTGACTCCAAGATACCAACTTCGAAAAATCTCATTTTGTCACAGGGTAAATTTGTCTTGTTTGTTTGTTTTTGTTGACTTGGTGATATACTCTTAAAAAATGACTGCATATCTTTCTGAAGAGCAACAAAGAGGTATGTGAGGATGGAATTTGCATTTTCTAGTCTGGTAAATAGGTTTTCCCCCTTGTTATTCTCTGTGTGAAATTGCAGGGGTTTACAGGTCTGATCCTCATGTGGTGTAAATCAACATAGATTTGCTGATCCAAAACTATTTGACCTATGTGTGTTCAGTAGTAAGTATGTTGACAAGAACACTCAGACAGTAGAGTAGAAATACTGTTATATCATCTCTAAGTTACATGGGACCAGCAGTCTCTGATGATCAAGTAACTGGAGAACTCTGAGCACGAGGTCCAAACCATACTACCTACAAAAGGTTTATTGCTGAGCCAAAATGAGGGATTTGTAGAGTTTATGGAGACTTTTTGCTGGGGCATTTTCTTCTCTCGGAGTGATAAAGATAGTAAAGATGCCAAAACTGGAGGGTTCTAGTAAAGATGCCAAAACTGGAGGGTTCTAGATGCCTTTGTTCTAATCTCGTTATTACATATTTTTTTGGTATTACAATAAATACCTCCCTTTATTTCCTCCAGCAAATACTTGCTTGCATGACTCTCTGAACTGCCAACAGCAGGTGCTTCAAGCCTAGGAATATCAGCCCTCTTCACACCTGGGTTTTCCTGGTTAGACTCTTACCAAATCCAGAAGGAAACTTGTTTTCTTTCTGCCCTCGCTCAGTACTCACAAATCAGCTTAATGAAGCTGTGAGATTTTGTATACTTTGTGAATCTCTTCAACTAAGAGTTGTTTGATTAGTGCTGCCATTTGTAGAGGAATCTATAGGATCATTTAATATCTTTGCATGCAATTCACTTTCTTAAAGACTACAAAAATGTTTATGCTCATTATGGTTTTAAACAAATGGAACATGAAATATGCAGCCATGACTGTTACTAAGGATAGTGATTTATTTATGGTTTATTTCATCCCAAAGGACACACTGTACTTTGCAAACTGTGGGTAATGTCTTTGAAAGCAATAGAGAGAGAGTATAAGCCTCTTAGGATCATAGGCAGAATTTAGTTCAGTGCTTACTAATCACTTTACCTAATTTAGAATTGATGTATGTAGCCTCAGTAAAATAGTGTCAACTGCCACCTTCTGCAATACATTAGGATGCTAGATGCAGTGTGTCTTTATCTGATAAAACTTTGCCCCAAACCATCTTAATCTGGGACCAGCTTATATAATTCATGGCCAAGATCCCTTACTTGAATGAAAGGTACAGTGAGGTCTTCAGTGTCTCTAGGAGTTCAGGCTCTCAGACTGATACCTGAACAATATTTTTCTTGGTAGTTCAGTGCCCCCTAGCACTGTGAGAGAGAATTTGTCCCTTTCTGATCTATAGCATTGAGTGCTACCTAACAGAGCTCCAAAAACTCACAGCCACACTATACTCAGGAGTAAATTTAATTTACAAGGGAAGGTGCAGATGGAGACCTTTCAATAGCAAAGAAGGAATGGTGGCTCCTCCAGTATGAGCCTGACCTTTAAAAGTCATCACTGTCTTCTCCTGGGCAGGCTTCCAGATGATTCTGCTGAAAGTTCAGGTCCGTCTGCTGACCTCCATTTCTCTCTTACCTTGTTTTGTGTGTCTTCTGCTCTTTTTTTGGCAGCTGGCTTTGTGTAACGCCTTGCGTTATTTCCCACCTGAAATACAGAAGATACTAGCGCAGGAATTTGCTGAGGAACTCAGGCTGTATGGACATATATATATGTACAGATTCTATCCAGATATTGAGATGAGGTAAGGACTAGAGCATTCAGAATTTGTTGCATTTGGTTGGCATTTGCTTACCAGCTTGCATCTATGGGAGTTCTCTCTGAATAGAGACACCACTGTATCTTATTCTACCTCTTGTAGAAGTCATGACATTAACAAATTATATCAGCTGAATAAATTAGGTGACCTGTGTGACACTAGAGACAGTGGTTTCATTTTCAGTGAATGTTATTCACTGTTTTATGTGATTTTATTTTTTTTTTTTTTTTTGGGGGGAGGATGATTGCCACGGTCGGCCTTAAAGTACATCAGTGCTGGGAAACCTGACTCAAACAGCTTTGTGAAGGTTTCAGCTCTCTCTCAAACTTCTGTATGAAATGCATCTAATATACTAAAAAATATAAACCTCCCATATTTCTCCTAACTAGTTATATCTTTGAGAGTTTCTTTGGCACTGAAATTCCAACTGGGTACTTTTCTTCTTAGATAGGATCTTAAATAATAAGGCTGCTGAGCCTACAAGCAGCTTTCACTGCTAAAGTTTTCCTTCGTGTTGCAGGACATAGCTGCTCGTCCTGGCATTTGGGATACAGAGACCAGTTCTAGCATGCTCCACGTAATCCAGGCTAAGAGGCAGAAAGAAGTCATGGCCATCATATTTGTGAGCACTTGTGGTTAACAGACTTGGCAAAGAATAGGCAGAATCCAATTTCTTTTTTATTTTTATTTTTTTTCTTAGTTCTGATAGTTGAAACCCAATTTGCTTGTACACATCATTTCAGATTTGCACTTTCTCCTTTTAGTTTCTTTCCTTCTGAAGAACAAGTCCTGTAACTTGAGGCAATTTGACATTTAGAGAGATTTCTGTGGGATATTTTGTTGCTGTCTTTATCTGGGAGTTGAAGTGTCTTTCTGAAGTTTGGTGGATACTCTTTCAGGGCGTATCCCATAGGAGAATACCCTTGCAAGACCAAATCAGCTGCTGCTATTATGCTGATGATCATGAATAACCTGGATCCCTCGGTGGCTCAGGTAAGGCACAGTGAAACTAAGGAATCTGGAAAGCGTTCACACAATAGAAGCAAGCCTGCAAGGTACTTCCTGTCTATGTTTCTATAAAAATCAGAAGTTCAGGCATAGGGGTGAAATTAATCTGTGCAGATGATTCTCCCTCAAAGCCTTCAACAGGTTTGTAGTTGTTCATTAGCCTTTTGCAAGGAGAGTAGGGCGCTCTGAGTTAGCGAAGCTGGCGGAGTTCAGTAGTGTCACACTCAGTGTGGTGTCCAAGAATGGTCATTTCTGAGGCTAGACCCAGAGGGGACCAAAGTGCAATTATGCATCCCTTGCACTCTTCTTATGGCTATGCTGATTCCTTTTATTAAGTTCTTAGATTTGCTTCTGTACATGGGTTTAATTCTGCACTGTGGACCCTGGTCCTGGCTCTGACTTTGAAAACCTCCTTTAATGCCAATGAAATGTCTTCAGCTCCCATTATGTATGGGAGCCTGATCACTGCTTGTGCAATAAGTAGAGTTCAGTGCTTAGTGTGTAGCTTTTGCAGCATATATTGAAAATGATATTTATACTTTCTACAGCTTTGCAAACTCATTTCACAAGGACAGATTTACTAGAGGGTTACAGGACCAAAGTCTATCCTTACAAACGCTACCCAGTGTAATGCATTAGTTGTACAAGGGGCAAGGGAGAGGCTACAAAACCCTGCCCTGCTGGTCCCTGGCCCTTTCAGCAGCAAATGCCAGTTGCAATCTCACTGAGATCACTCGGACCCTATTTAACAGAGTTTTCGGGGATGTCTGTTTGTTATAGAAGCTGCAATCCATGAATAACTTTGTAGCATTTTACATCACCAAAATACCATTATAACAATAATGTAAAACATTTTAAGATTTTTTTCTTAAACTATTTTATGATGGTATATTCTAATTTCAAGAATGTATACAGTATTAATGCAATAAGCTGTAGAGAAGATCTGTAACTGAGATTTTTATTTGTCAAATGACAGGATATATTCCAAAATATTTCCAGAAATTCCTTTGTTTTAAAGTTGTTAAATTCCTTTTTTTCAGTTTCCCCAGGAGCTTGTCACTTATGGAGGAAATGGTCAGGTCTTCAGCAACTGGGCGCAGGTAGGACCCAGCTACTTTTGTAACTTGTTTCATAAAACCCATTTCACCCTCCCCCAAGCACGTTCTGCTTAGGCAGAGTTTGTGATAATTCTTGGCAGTCAGTGTCTCAAAATACTCCAAAACATCCTGTCTGGATAGATGAATGCTCAGTTATGAACTGCGTAGATGGGAAGAGCTTTATTTAGTAAGAAGAGCACAGACAGCCCAGTAGAAACACTGCAGTTTAAAGTATCAAGCTGTGTATGATGATATAAAGAACAAGGGGATGATTTTGTTTTCTTTTTCCTGCTGCCTTTGTGTGTGCCTCTTTCGCACAAAAATTTTTAGAGGCAAACTGAATACCAGGAAATAAAATGTCTTTTGTTTGCTTGTTTCTGGTATTTTTGCAAAGTATTTCACAAATAATGGAATAAATAATACAGATTTTCTTTAAGAAAGGGAAAAGGAGTTTGTTTTAAGATTTTTATCCTGAATCATCTTCCAATCTACCATAAATTCACTGTGAATGTTTAGGTGCTAGCTGGTCAGATCTTAGTGCACTTTCAGGTCTAGCAACATTACCTCTGATCTCTGGGGGGTAAAGGCCTGTCTAAAATCCGACGAGAGGGACAATGGGTTTTGCAATGTGGGACAGATACGGCACAGGAGGAAAGGTGCATTGACTTGAAGGATAGTGTCACTCCTGAAGGCTGGAAAGATCCCGAGTTCTTTAGGTTAAATGGCCAAAAGCTGACTTAAAGTGCTGGCTTCTGTCCAGAGGGGTGTTCTATAGACCTTATTGTGTCTTTACCAAAATTTGAATTCTTGGCCATTTAAAAAATGCAAGAAGTCTAACTTGTGAATGATGTTCCAAGTTAGGGAGAAGTAATGAATTTCTGACTTTAACACAGGACTATGAGGCCTGAATTTCCTTCCCAGTTTGACTGCTTTTCATCTGTGGCCAAAGACTCGCTTAAGTTGCGGTTTCCTAATCTGTTAAATGAGAGTTAAATGGAAATCTCAGGTGACTTTTGAGGCAAAACTCTTCTGTCCCTTTGAAAGAAAGCTACCATGGCAATGCACAACATTTCTTTACCCTGTGTATTGATCAGTTAATGCCTTGTGTGAAGGGTTTACAGCAGCCTGCATATGAGCAATGCCAGCATCTTATATAGTAGCATTAATATGCTGACATCCCTTAGGCAGATGTTTCACTATAAAGAGAAGTGGAAGCACTGCCAAGTTCAGAAATATCCTGTCTTTTCCCTTGTTCTCACTGAGGTTAAAGGGAGCTGTGACCTGCAGTAGTTTTGCAGTGGAGCAAACAATACCTTTTTGTTTCTGATTACTTGAAGTAGCAATCACATGAAGGATTCTGTTGTGGTGGAACATCTTGTTCTTTGTTTATGCCTTGAAAACAACACACTTTTCATCAGTTTGTCATTGCAAAATTCCTGATGAAAAGGTTGAGTTTCTTCCCCAAAGCCCTGTGCTGCCTTCTGAATAGTTTTCTAAGGAACAGTGTCTAGAGCTAAATTTCCCCCTTACTAGCTTTGTCAGCCTCAAGGCAACAGAACTGTCTTGTATGGTTCCTTGGCCTAGGAAAGGCAGGCTAGATCTTCCTTCTCAATAATCATCTGAAATTGCTTCGTTGTGCATAAAATGCAGCAAGATCTGACTGTTTTTCAGCTATTTCTTATTATTGCATTTTTTTCCCAGCTTGCTAAATTCAGTCTGTTACCTGTTCTGTCCTGGGACAAGAATTGCACTACTCAACACTTCTCACAAAACAAAACCAAAACAAGGAAAAGAAGTAACTCTTTTCTGCCTGAATTAGCTTGTTAAGCTCAGCTTGTTAACTTGTCAGGAGAAACTGGCTTCAAATCACAGGGAATGTTGGGCTTTGCAACAGGCAGTAATGCATGTGAGTTGATTCTTCAGGCGGTATAGAATGTCAAATTCTACTTTTTGGCATAGATTGAGAGTAACTATTGAATTATGAAGATGATGAGAGGCACTTTTAATATATTTTTATATACAGGTATGTATATATTCATAAGTGTATCTATATACACACACACACACACATATGCTGGCTTGTGCTCTCGCTATGTCTCTCTCTCTCTCACCCACTGCTGGGGACATCGAGGACTGTCTTTGTCCATGTTTAAAGCTGATTTTTTTAAAAAATAAAATATTTTCAAGTGCACATCTTCCTGATTTATTGAAAGGATGACAAGCACCAGAAGATGGTGAATTATCTATTTTGAGTAGTATCTATTTTGAGTGCCATATCCGATGATTAATATCAAGATAAAATTTAAACAGCTCTGACAATGATGCATTAAAATGCTAGCAAAGCATTTCTGGGGTTTGTATGGGAGAAAGCGTTCTGGAGCTTATTCACACCTTTGCTAGTCAGTGATTTATGTTTCCTGCTGAATGATGTCTCTTAATAGACTTTGTTTAAAAGCAAGAATGGGAGCTTTGGCTGCTTGTATTCCAGATACAAATACACCTTGTTATCTCTATAGCTGCCTTCTGTACTCCAAGCTTGACATTGCTGAAGAAACATCAAGGAGAGATGGAAATGGGTTCACTCATTCTCCTTGGTTTCCCTTTCAGTTCTGGTTGGTCATGCACTATTTGTCAGAGATGACTGAAGAGCAAACATTAGTAATGTACAGCGGGCATCCTCTGGGACTCTTTCCCAGCCATCAGTATGCTCCTCGATTAGTCATTTCTAATGGCATGGTAGGTATTAGAATCTTGCTTTTTCCTTCTTTTCCATTTAGTTTTCAAGTGTTTGCAGAACTAAGACATTACTGGTGCAGTCTGAGCTTAGGAAAGCACACAGGAGAACCCGTGATCCAAATTCTGCACTTTTTATTCCAGTACAGTCTCTTACCCCAGGTGCGTTGAACTGCAGGGGTGGAAGGAATGAACAACTGTTCCGACTGAGTCCAAGCTGCGCACGCTCTTGGCTAAAACAGTTCAGTCAGGCTCAGTTTGGAGGATATAAAAGCCCTCAATAGGCAAACTGATGATTGTTGTTCAAATGCTGAGGTATCTGGACTGCTTTATTCTGAAGGTAGTTTGGACAATTGGATCTATTGGTTCCTTTCTGGCCTCCTGGGCCATTCACTGCCCATCTCCCTGGGCGCTTTCCTCAGCTTGAATGACCATCATGTTGCCAGGAAGACCAGACACTTTCATAATACTGGAATGTGTGGAATAAAAGACCTGTCTTACTCCTGCTCTTTTTCTGTTTTTCTATGTGTGAGACCATAGTTGGAAAATTTGGCCCATGGAAAATATCTGTTTCAATCTCTAATTTACTTATCTGATTGTTTCCTTAGGTTATTCCCAACTATTCCACTAGAGATGAATATGAGAAGATGTTTGCTTTGGGAGTAACTATGTAAGATGATACATTGCTATTAAAATATATCAGAGAATTAAAACATAATTTAAACATCAGCCACTGCTTGATTAAAATTTCTAGTGCAAAGGAGTTTCAACCAACCTATTGATGCTGCAAAGCATTAATGAACACTTAAGTGGAATTACTGAGTATTTCAAGCTGTGTTCAGCCCCATATGTAAGGATGTAGTTGAGGCCCACTGGACTTGATTAGGTTTATATGTATGTTTTGGCTGGATTACAGCCCAAAGCCTTAATCAAAACCTACTTGCAAGACTGGCTAATTCTACTTTGCAGAGGTTTTGCTGTAATCCATATAGAGAATACAAGTTAGTAAAAGCTTCTATTATACTAAGACTTTGAAGTAGAAAGTTATATATATTTTTTGAATAATTATTTGCCTGCTATTTTGCCTGCATCTAGTTAATGAATAGAGGGTTGTGTACCATGGATAGAGTCAGTAAAAACTGCTGGAGAAGCGTGCAAGTGACGAAACCAGAAGAAGTGAAAGGCCATAAATACAGAACGATGAGTGCCACTCTGCTAGGGATTTAATAGGAGCATGGAGAATGGCTTCTGGGGGTAACATTTCCAAAAGCAACTATTTGACTAAGGAGGAGTTCCACTGAATACTAATTACATAAAGATGCTAACAATGTGAAAAAGTGTTTCCTTTTGTCCTAGTCCCTGTGCTAAATACCGACACTAAATTTTCATTTATTCCTTTCATCCATGGAGTTTTGCCAGATGAACTTGGACATTTAGAAAGCTAAATGTTCCTCTGAAAATGCGTTGATGTACCTTCTGTCTGAGAAGGAACTCACTAAGTTGGGAATTTGATAATACCACATCTTTAATAGCAAATAGAGGCACAGAACATGATTCCTCTTATTATACTGAAGCCATATAGATATATACAGACTTCATTCCATGTGTGTGTTCTGCTTGCTAGGTATGGTCAGATGACTGCAGGGAGCTACTGCTACATTGGGCCCCAGGGGATAGTCCATGGGACTGTGGTAAGGAACTGGGAAAAGATTCATTTTTGCAGAGCCATTGAAGAAGAGCATCTCCTGGTGCCTGGAGAGGAATGAATTGCTGTGGGCAGGATGCAAAGAGATTCTTGGTGCTTTCTCCTTAAAATAAAAAAATAAACAGTGTGCTTATCCAGAATCAAAACCTCAAAAAAAATATTTAATCAAGCTTTCAATTTGAGCTCATGTCTAGCTACAGCAAATGAAGAATTGAATTGACCAAATGTTCACTGCATGGTAGATTGATAGTGACCTGTTATTGGACCTCAATTTAAAACAAAGCATCTTAGATCTATGAGACTCCGCACAGCACCGAAGCTGCTGTCGAAGTACCTGTGCATTCATTGTCTAAGCAGCTAGTATGTCTGCAGGGTCTTCTCTGCAGAGAGGGTCCTTTTGGGCAATCTGTCTTCTGTCTGCATCATGGCAGGCCTGAGTGTTTCACAGGAGTATTTAGGTGCTAATACAGGAACATTTAGGTCCTAATGCAGGAGTATTTAGGACCTTAGTCCCAGAAGAACTAGAGATCTGCAGAAATCTCCTTGGTCCATTTCAGCTTTTTCTCGTATATGGGTCATTTGAATGTTTTTTGTGTCAGAACAGACACTATAGAGCATGCACAGATATCCTAACAATAGACTTGCCTTCTTTGCTCATATTTTGCTGAGAGCTTGATAAAGACTGTATGCCTCAAGACCAGCATTTTGGGAACCACTGATCACTTCATTCTGTTTCAGTCACTGAATCATGTATTATCAGGACAGATGGTTTCATAGCATCACTTAGTCATTTTTTTCCTAAAAGGAGTAAAACAGATTCTTGCTCTTAATGATCCCTGAAGCAAATTCTGCTGCTTCAAACTCTGTAGTGGGAATGGAATATTATTCAAATATATAAATACCAATGCCCTTGAGCACCTTACACAGTCCTGTTTGCAAACAGTCTCTTTTTTTTTTTGTTTGTTTGTTTTTTTGTTTTAAATCTATCCGGTATGGAAAATCACTGGGAATTCACAATGTTAAATGTTTATCTTTAAATTCCAGGGACTCTAGGCAAATGGCTCACAATAACTGCTGTGTTGTGTGTTGTGTGTAGCTCACAGTGCTGAATGCAGGCCGTCGCTACTTGAAAGTGGAAGACCTGTCTGGAAAGGTGTTTGTTACTTCTGGTCTTGGGGGAATGAGCGGGGCCCAAGCAAAGGCTGCCGTCATTGCTGGGTGTGTGGGGGTCATCGCAGAGGTGAGAGCAAAGCTCCTTTCCTTCTCTCTTCCCTTTACATGCTGAATCCGAACTCTCCTGACGTGCTTCTCAATTAACCCTGGCAGGCTAAAATAAAGCAAATTGCAAGACTCTCAGCTCTAAACAGAAAACTTTAGTTCTTCTTTGGGCAAATGCTGATCATGTTCTGCAATGCCATTCTTGCCGTTCCCTGAAGCTCACCCACACCATATATTCTCATTCAGTGTTTTATCTTGATGTGATGTTTGTCTATTTGAAATATGTTAAAATAGCACAGCTATTTGATCCCCTAAGCAAGGAGAATCTAATAATGATCTATGATGCAAAGACTGGTAATGTTAAAGCAATTAGAACAATGTAGAGCCACTGGATCCTTAGAGACCCCTAAGTATCATATATAGTCTTGAACATCAGTATCATGACCCTGATAACTATATATGCCTATATGATTCAAGTGCCTAAACTTGCCTAAAATGAAAGTAACCTTAGGGTCTCCTAATACCTGCATTTTGCAGCTACAGTGTTTATTGCAAGGTTTTATTCTAACAAATCAGACAGAAGAATGGGTAAAAAAAATTTCAACATTTTTTTTCTAAACTATTGCTGTACCATTACGTGATTGTGACAGTGAATATTTTTGTTTTAATGAACTGGATCTCTGGCTATTGAGAAATAAGACTTCCCTGCCTTTTTCCTTCATGCCTTTTTCCATCATGGCAACCTTTTAACGGACACACTGGGGAAGCATTTGTGGTAGAGCAAATACAGGACTGACCAAAACGTGGTGTGCTCTTTGGAGTATCTGTGGTTGATGAGCTCTTCTTACTCCAGAGAACAAGAGATTTTTGAGGACCAAACTCCAGTCAGAGTTGAGTGGAGTGCGAGTTCAGCCTTCTCAGCTGAAGTAGTTTTTAAAGAGAATTAGCTGACAGACCTCTGCTGCAGGCATGTCATTTGCTGTAATGAAAAGGCTAAGAATATTGCAGTGTGACCCGTAGTAATTATAATTAAGCTTCAAAACATTATGGGTCAGACTGCCACGTGGCATGCAGTAAATCTGACCTGCTATGGCTAGCTGAGATCTTACTCATGGAATGCTAGAATTTCATTTACTTTGCAATGATGGTGCAAAAGCTTTTTTTGTTAGCATGACATTAGCTTTGCGTGCATTTGACATCTCATCAGGTATTCCCTGCTGCTGAAATTAATTTACCCAATTTATTATTGAATAAATTATTATTGAGTAAATGGTCTTATCCAGACTTCTACTCTATCCTCATGATCTTTCAAATGCTAGAATACAAAGGAGGGATTCCAGTGAATGGTATTCGCAGCAGCCTTTTGTCCTTTTCATCTCTACGGCTGCAGATGATTTTGTTCAGGAGATTGAATATCGCCTGTTTTTTATCTCCTGTGAGATGATCCGTGTCGGAAATGAGTCTCAGGAACACATGTGGATAGCTAAATATATGTACATATTATTTACTTAAAGGAACTATTTATGCAAATGACACTGATGAACTGTGCAAGAGATGTCATTTTGTCAGCCAGGGCTTCCAAAGCTCAGACAGAAGGATTAATGGTGTGAGTCTTTTACCTCTTCTGTTTGACATGAAGCGGAGTGCAATTTTATGAAATAACTGTGTAGAGGGGCAGGCAGTCTCCTGTGAGCTGTGCTAAGCTCTACAGGGTTACGCTGGAGGTGACATTAGTTCACTGTGATTATGCAGTCTTTTTAAACTACTGGGATACTGATTTTAAAAAGGGTGTTTTTCTGAAAATGTGGTGCGTTGGAAGCTAGCATAGCTGTGAAAGCAGGTCTAAGCCTGTTAGAGTGGTCCGAAATAAAATATGTAGGATATGGTAACAGATTCAAATCTTATCTTTGCTATACTGAGCTTTAAATAAACCAAATCCCGATAATTCACACAGACCATTTAATCTTCTCTCCCTGTGTTGATTTAAGTAACTCCCAAAGAAGCTGTTTCCCTCTGTACCTGACTTTGCATTGAATAATTCCATTGGCAGTGACACTGTCATAACTTGGGGGCTTGGTAGCCTTTGTTAATCATGTAGGAATCAGTGGAAGGTTTCTCCTGCTTTGAATTATTGGGGAAAAAGGTTTCTTGAACTTCAGGCAACTCCTGAATATGGAACATGTTTAGTTAACATATAAATACCTATTTTGGTAATAGGGGAATAATAGACTGAAAAGATAGAGGTGGTCAAAGAGAAGTAAAAATACTTTAATGCACTACCATCAAATAGGTTGGACTCGTGCATGCTTGTACTCACAACATTCTGAGCGCTTAAATCAGTTACTACCCCAGAAAATCGGCTTGAATTAATGTTGCTGCTTCCTTTATGCCACTGGTAATTCATTTTAAGAGTCTCAGTGAGGTGCAAATTTGCACACTGAATCTTTAGCATGGAAGCTGTGCCATAGGTTCCGGAACTTGTCTATCCATTTAGATTTTTACCTGCTTGTCTCATATGTGTACATACATTGACATGCACAGAAATGGGTTTTGGAATCTGCTTGTTTGGAGCTCCAAAGTTCAAAACAAGAGGGTACTAAAGTTTGTTGTTGTTGTTGTTTTTGCTTTTTTTTTCATTCTATTTTCACAGAAACACCAGCTGTTTGGGATGAGAAAATGAGAAAATTCCTTCTCTTTTCCATATTTTGTTGAAATTTTCAATAAGAAGTCAAAGAACAAAAGTGAGGTCATGTTCAGTCAGGAAACCACTGCACAGTCATGGGCAGTCTGACAGAAACTCCTATCTCTGAGATAATCGATAAAAGAAAGAATTTCTTTAATTAAGTATATATTTTATTTTCACAGAAAACATCAGGATTTTTTTTGAAAAAGATGAATCAGAAATATTTTAGCTTTCAATTTTATCACTAGAAACATGAAAAAGCAAAAAAAAAAAAAAAAAAAAAATTCATGGAAGAATTGGTGGAAAAATATCCTGTACTATTTTAATAATAAGTCCAGTTTTGCAAAATGTGTGTGGGAAGTGACAGATCAAGAATTTTTTCTCTTGTCTCACTTCCAGCCTGAAATAATGAAAATGATTAATAACAGAGGTGTAAAACAACATCTACTCCATCTTTTTAAGGCCAGTGCAGGGCTATTCTCTTCACAGATTTGCTACTCTTTCTTCCAGGCTATTTGAAAAAGTGAAAATAAGTAACTGCATGGGAGAAACAGGAGTTTTAAGATTTGTGCCATTTGTCTTAGGTTGATGAAGCAGCACTTTTGAAACGTTACAAGCAAGGGTGGCTGATGGAAATCTCTAATAACCTGGACCACTGCATTGCTCGCCTCAGGTATAACTTGTAACATAATATAGTGAGTTTCTCTACTCTTTAATTCTCATTTTACATCTTTACGCACTGTGCAATTTTAATGAGCATGAAGCAGGGCCTAAGGGACCCATCTTGTTATCCTAGCTCCGTTCTTTTTCGCTCCATCAATTTGATCATTTGTCATTATTAGTAGTCAACACCATGACCAGTGCTCATCCTTTGTATTATGATATATTAAATGTCTTCACTTTCATGTCTATGCATACAGCAATTACAAATAACATTGCACTTGAAGAATTACTCAACTATTCTGGAATCAAAGATTAACAGCTGCATAGAGGTTAAAAGATGATTTATCCGTGGATCCAGTATCTTCGTATATTTAGCCTGGTTATATCCTTTCAGAACAGGAAATGGTTCTGCCTTACACTTGGAAAATGAAAAGAGGATCAGGCCCAAGTATCACAAAATCAGTGCATTAATTCCCTCTATTGTTTTTTTCTCCTTATCTATTTTAAAATCATTCTTTTTACAAGGCACCAGTAGAGCAGGCTCAGATGAAGCCATAGAAGCAATGCTGCACGGCTGCTCCATCAGGATATGCACCTGACAGCAAGTGTTGCTTAGAAGAGCCTCGCAGTCATATTTTGAGCCTGTGAATTAAGAAGATTGCTGATTTTTTGTTAGGTTAACGGGTAGGACATGGCTCCTCTTCCAACTCCTGTGCAGAGGAGGAGGAAAGAGGTGTGCTGTGAAGGGGAAGGAGCAGGCCATTGAGCTCCTGTCTTGAGCAGGAGGTGGCAGAATCTTCAGGTTAGAGTCTGTTACAGACTCCACCTAAATTAGATTAGATTGTGGTGGTGGGAGCTGGAGCTGTTTTTGTCAAAAGGTAGAGCTTCTAAGCTAGTGCTACATAGAACCAGGAGCCACTACCCCCAAAACCTAGGGCTATATGTCCCTGCCCAAGCTAACGGTGATGCCTCAGAAAATTAAGGGAAGGTAACAAACTGATTGCTATGAAAATTTGGGGGGACTTCTTTGTTTTCTCAGAAAGTGTGAATAATCAGTGTCCCCCATTTCTTACTACTGTTCCTGATTCTGCATTTTTTGGGTACTTAAACTTCTGTTCAGAGATATTCAAATGAAAGGTTTTCTTTTGTTCTAATATCAGTTGCCTAGATGAATGTTTGGAACAACATAAAACTCTTCTGTTGTTGTTTACTGTGCATGTGATTTGTGCAGTGCAATTATCCATGTGATGTATGATCTTCAACCAGTCTTTTTTTTCACTCTGTTTTAGAGATGCAAGAAAAAATAAAATGGCCCTTAGTTTGGGTTACCATGGGAATGTGGTAGATTTGTGGTAAGTTGTAGATAACTGACATATAAGTGCTCTGGCTTTTTAGTAAGCTTGAAATTAGTTCCCAAAATTTGGAATAGAAGGAATGTTAACTTAGTGCTATGTTTATGACTCTAGATGCTCACGAAAAACTGAGTTGTCAAAGAGAGATTTTGTGTCCTGATTCTTTGTTGTTTCCCATTCACCTACTCCTTTCCTTGTAGAGCCATGAATATTTTAAGGAAGGAAATCACTATGATTCCTTCTCAGATAGAGAAAATGACTCCCCCTTATCCTAACCTTTGGCTGACTGGATAGCAAGAAAATGTCTCAGTGAGGCTTCAGTGAGGAATAGAAATACTGAGATAACAGTTGAATAATAACAATCAGATGATGGATAGAAATTCTGGCACTCTTGAGGCTTTGCTGATGGTTAACCTTGGTGTTACCCAATATACTATTTGAGATGGACCAATATTTCTGGTGGTATGTCATACTAGTATTTCAGACTTATTTATCAGCATTCCTGTACAGGGAAATGTTTAGTTTAAAACTTGCTAGTCTTTCTAAATCTTTATCGTCATCATTTTCCATCTCTCAATTCCTAAAACAGACTTAGCCTGCCAAGAGCATGCCTTTATAAACAGTGTCTTGGGATGCAAAAACTCCTCCTTGAAGCAATTGATGCTCACCTGGAGGAGGAACAGGAACGTGGGAAGATTGCTGCTGTTCAAGCGCTCTGTTGTCTTGCCTTCCTCCAGGGAGAGGCTCCTGTATGAGCTGGACACAACTGGAGAGCTGCTAGTCGATCTAGGATCTGACCAAACTTCATGTCATAACCCATTCAGCGGTGGATACTACCCAGTTCAACTCAGCTTTGAGGAAGCAAAGCAGCTCCTGTCCACTAGTCCGGGGAAGTTCCGAACCTTGGTGCAAGAGAGGTAAACATTTTAGAAATATTTTTTAACGTTTATATTTAGCTGGTCTCCGAGGGATCAGATTTTTCTTTTCCTTAAGAAGTTTCACTGAATCATTGTATTTGGCTCTACTTTATGGTATTTCAGTAGAAGTCTGGGGTGAAGCTATCGCATTTTCACCAACAGCCCAGGTAAAGCTGTTTTTTCACTGATAGCCCTTGACTTTGCACTTACTTATTACTCAGAATCTGGCAGACACTGCCCACCCACCATTTCAGAAGTAGTTTCTAGTGTATGTGATCTAAGGTCTGAAAACCTAAAATATATTTAACTTCTACAAATTACTAAACTGCATTAGGTTTTAAAAATCCAGGACAGTAAATACAATTCTACTTAGATGTAATTGTACCTAGTGGTTTAAGTTCACTGACTAGATCACCATAATTGGTGAGTCAGAACATCCATCAGCTTTGGCCAGTAGTAGACATTTAGGTAAGGATATAAGGAGCAGACAGACTCCCCCCATCCAGCTTTTTGCAAATGTAACTTTTGCTTACCTTCATTTGAGGGGTCTACTCCTGCTTTTTAAGTTTGCAAGTGAAATTGGAATTATAAGGAGATGATATAGATGATATAGACCTAGTTTCATGTGTTAGATACTGGTTTACCTCTCTAGAGTTCAGGAGGCTGCACCTACGAATGTACAGCTGCATGTACAAGTATGCGTTGACAGGAGAACTAGGTGATATTAAATTAAAATGGTACCATAGAGAACAATCCTGACAATGATTATCTTGTAAAGGGAAAATCAATCTACTTTGAAAGGAGAGGCCAAAGCCAATCTTTAGGCATTTTTATTTTTTTTTCTGTTAATTAGAATTTTTTTTTTTCTGCTAATTGTTACTATCTTTCATCCCCAGAGCTGGCAACGTTTCTTTGTTGGAATGTGTGACCCCTTTCTATTAATTGTCCCATATCTCAATCAAGTTCTCTTAATGACTGTAAACCACTTACGGATTTGGGGATAACGTGTTCTATAGAGAAAGAAAGTATGTTGATATTATGTCTGGATTTCTCTGGGATTTTTCAAATCAATTTATTTTGCACCCCTTCCTCATCATGGCATTAGTGATTTCATGATATTCTTTTTGAGATTTTATTAATTTCAAGGACAACTGTTTTCCTTTTTCAGTTTGAGGAGACAAGTGGCTGCTATTAACAGACTAGCTGATAAAGGCATGTTTTTCTGGGATTATGGCAACGCTTTTCTTTTGGAAGCTCAGAGGGCTGGTGAGTAGATATTGGAGTCATTAGACAGAAACAAAAATTAAAGTATGTCTTCCCAGCCCTATACTTAGCTAGGATAGGGCTGGCCACCATTATACTAATTTGTTTAATCTCTCTTCTCATGCTGAATTTTAGGACAACCTTTTCTCTGGCTGTGGTAAATCCTTCATAGGAACCTCAGGGCAGTCTGGTTTTATATTTTTACAGGTTTTCTTCGTCTAACCATGGACCTTTTAAATGCTTTTCTAGGTGCTGATGTTGAGAAAAGAGGAGCCAATAAAACAGAATTCCGATATCCTTCCTATGTGCAGCACATCATGGGGTATGTTGGGCAAAGCTTGGAGCAAAGTACTCCAGAATGGGTCGTAAACTGCTTCTGCAGGGGAAGGGAGATGTGTACAGACTCCACTTACTAGTGCAAATTTTGCTGTGTGGTAATAACGAACTGTAGCAGCAGGAAATCTCACCTCACAGGTGTTATGTCAGGATTGGTTGCCTTTTTCTCTGTTCTGGATTAGTGTCTGTGTGTGATTTAAGAGAATGGGCAAGTCACAGACTCAAACTATCCGTGACATCATCTCTAGGTTTGCAAAATGAGTTTGCTGTCTTAGAGAAGTATAGCTCAATTCAAACACTTTTAAATGAAACTTCAAAATTTTTACTGAATTTTAAAGCAGGCCTGAAATAGCTTTCTCTCTCATCTGTGCTGTTGACTGTACTCTCTACCCAAGCTCTCCTCCTGAGCTCAGCTTTTCCTACAGGCAGTATGATCTGTTGGGTGACTGAGCTGTGACAACTTTTTTCCCTGACTCATGCTTAGCTTGTCTAGACCATGTGAATAAAGGCTTAAACATGGTGCTAGACTAGACATGGTGAAGCACCACTCAGATTAGATCTCTTCCTCTGGAGCTCAAGTGAAGTGTGTTTTACTATTGTGTATAAACAACAAGTGAGTCTGATTTGGGCATTTGTTCAGACCTAAACTTGTCTAATAGCGTAGGTGCACTCATAATTAGCCTGGTTTAAGAAGAGACCAGGTTTTGTTTAAAAAAAAAGAAAAAAAAAATCATATGATGCACTTGTTTGACTGCACTGCTTAGCATTCCTGTGAAAATTCTGTTCTGCCTCTGATTTTCTGTACACCATTTGATGGCTGCATGAAACAGAGCTGTTTAGTTTCTGAATTAATGGTCCCTGATGCTTCTGTTTAGATTAGTTCATTCAAAATGTTTCAAATTCTTCCATCTCCAGCTAATGAAAGAAAAGCATTGCTAGCAGCCAGGATAAATAAGGAAAGAATTTCAACTATCTCCTAATGAAACATATTCTCTTCTCAGGGACATTTTTTCCCTGGGATTTGGGCCATTTCGCTGGGTTTGCACCTCAGGTGACCCACAGGACCTTGCCACTACTGACTCAATTGCCATGTCTGTGCTGGAGGACTCCATACGTAGAGGAGGTAGGAAACCATCCCATGTGCCCATAACTGGGGGGGCTTTTGGAGAGAAAAGTAAAGTGAGAGTTGTGTGACTTCTGATGGCTTTTGTCTGAAATCTTAGAAAGCAGTTTCTTGCCTATTCCACACGGACAGGAAATTTCATTTGTCCCCAAGGACTGTAAGGTATAAAAAGTAAGGTGAGGTAGGATGCAAAAACACCCTGTAGAGGGGTTATTGATCCTGAAGCTATTGCAATTTTGATTGGTTCTTTCCCTTTGTTATAAATTTTCCTGCAGTTTGTCACCTTGAAACTTTAAAGCAAGGCATGTCTCTCTCAGCAGGTTTCAAAGAGCTGTTCTTTTTGCTTTGTTTGTTTTTAAGTTGTTTTGTCCCTATCTCACAGAAAGAGGAAAGAGGCAGGGGAACCTGGAGAGGTTCGTAAGAGGTTAGCAAGCAGATCAGAGACAGGGAACCCAGATTTCCTGGATGTGGTGCTCCATCCAGTGTCATTTATTTGTGATTACAGTTCTGATGTTTGTCTTCTGTGTCGTTTGATAACCAAGTGGCACCTTATCCTATTTGCTGCTGGAACCCATCTGAAATACCTTCACAAATCTATGTTTCACTCTAGGAATTACACCAACTTTCATCTTGCCACATTCCCTAAAGTGGCCCAAGTTATCCCAAGTGTTATGAATGGGAATAGAGACAAAGAAGCTAAGTTGGGAAACATAAGTCATGATCTTCCAGAATACAGCAGGGGGCCCTAACCCTTCTGCTTTTTTTGTGTCTACCTTTACAGTAGCTGGACAGCACAATCGAAAACTTGATGTCATTGTCCTGTAGCACTGAAGTTCTCTGTTTCCATATAGTGGACCTTTGTGCTTCTTGCAATCAACCACATGTCTATTTTGATCATTAAAAATATGAATTACCACTTCATCCAAATGCTGCAAGCACCCTTTCCTCTATCCCAGGTTGGATTAGTCTATGTTCTGGTTTGCTTTTCTGTTGTGCAAACTGCTCTCATCAAACTTTACCAAGACCACCACTGCTAGTATTAATTTTTTCCTTTTTGATTTTTTTTCCCTTCTTTTGTGAACCATACTCAGAAATGTAACTAGAACTGTGAAGATTTGGAATGCTCTCCTATTTGTAGTGGAGCAGTTAATCCTGTGAGGGATTGACCTCCTGGAAAGCAGCTCTGTGGAGTGGGATCTGGGAGTCCCGGCTGACAAGTTGACCATGAGGCAGCAATGGGCCCTCGTGGCCAAGAAGGCCAAGGGGATCCTGGCTGCATCCAGAGGACGTTGCCAGCAGGTCGAGGGAAAGGATTCGGCCCCTCTGCTCAGCTCTAGTGAGGCTGCACCTGGAGTACTGGGTGCAGTTCTGGGCTCCCCTGTACAAGGGGGATGTGGAACTTCTAGAGAGGGTGCCCACAAGATATTTCCTTAAAGCTTCTGAGTGGCAGTATGATCCTACTGGGACAGCACAAGCAGATGTTTCATCTTTCACTCCTTGCAAATCTGAGAGTTGACGTGTTAATCCTCCTTGCAGAGTTTAGAGGTTCTTACTTGGAGCCAACCCATAAAGCACTGACAGGTCCGTTTAGCATCATTAAAACTCTCTGCAGGAGATCTGCCTCTGCAGGAGCGAATGTGTTTTACATTTCCCTTTAACAATGTATTTAACACAAATTAAATATGAATATCTTGTCTTTTTCTCATTTCTAGTTGTACTGTGCATATTTGTTGACATATTGCTTAGTGGAAAGACAGTGGTCTAAACACTATTACCTGGAACAACTTGAAATGACTTCCAGATGTAGGTCACGCGTATGTTATAATTCAATGTGAAAATGGATGAGAGCTGGCAAGTGGTGTGGAATATGGTATCTTGGCATCTAGCAGGCGCCGAAATGGTTGTAATACAAAACTCCAGGGCATGAGCAAATCACTGTGACTTAGCACATTGTCAGCTGAGCCCTGGTAGTTGCACAGGTCTCTTAGGACAGGGTAATACAGCATCGCTTAGCCCGTAAAGAAGGAGCCTGCAGGCTACTGCTACTGTACCCTCAACTTCTGTGCTCACATTCACGCTCTCTGGAAAGTTCCCCAACCAGTCATGGACTCATCACGCACCTGTGTAACGTATCATGTTTCACCATCTTTCACTTCAAGTGTCTTTATTTTTACTGCTCTTCAGTTTGCGTGATTGATGAAACGGAATAGTGGGCGTATAAATGAGAGAGAAAGCCAGAGAATGGTTAAAGCCATTATATAGAATTCTCAGACAGTTTATCTGTAGAGCTATGTGTCTGTAAATGGGATGCAGAGTGCATTTGCACACGGAGTAGCTTGCTCCAAGATAAATCCTTCTCTGCAGTCATTTGCTCCATAGTAACGTGAGGTAACATACTCCAGTTTCACTGTGGAATGAGTGACCTTTAGTTTTCTCTTGAGATAAAAACATTCACATGGGCAATTAGTACAGAGCTACTACTGTGTTACAAATCTATGCTCCAATTTACCATTATAATAGTTTATTAGTGTAACTTATCCGCAAGTGTATATTACCAGCTATTGAGATTGGTGCATATTCAGATGAATTATTTTTGCCTGATATAAGACTGGACTTTAGAACTCAATATCATGGAGTTTGCTAAAGCTATTTATTTAGCAAAGGCTCAAAGAAAGACTGGGCATTTAGTAGATGGGCAGAAAGCCACATGACATAGTATGAACTGGACGTATGACCAGTATTTCAAACTTTAATTTAGCTTCCTAAAGATCTGTGAGACATCATTCCCGGCTGCATTCTGCGTGACTCTTTATACCTTCTTCTAAATATGCAATGACAATCACTGTATAGGCTGCAAATGATTCTATATATTACTTCCTATATATGTGTTTATATCTGAGAGAATTTGACTCCCGGGTGCTGTCAGATGGATTTAATTTTATTGAGACTATATTGCATTTATTTTCAAAATGCTTTCGTTCTTGCTTTCTCTTTCAAGTGAGTGCATCTGTGAAGCAGCAGTACCAGGACAACATGCGCTGGATTCGGGAAGCTGGCAGGCACAGCTTGGTAAGGCGACCTCCCCGGCACGGGTGACCTCCCCAGGTCCCCGCTGCAGTTTTGAAGGCTGGAGTGAAAAGCAGGAATGGGCATGAATGGAAACGCTGCTCTGACTCTTAACCTCTGCTCCTAACCTCTGTGTACCGAGGGAGGGTGGACAACTTAAATGTTTCCCTACAGCAGAGCTTCAGGGTGAGAGGAAGCCTTACTGTCCTCATCTTGGAAATGTCCAAATATAATTTTTTCTCTTTTAGGGCAGAATCACACTGTGAAACAAACTGGTAACACTGTGGGGTTTATGCATGCCCTCCTCATCTGGAAACCAGACTAACTTGTGGAGGAAGAAGTGGAGGGGAGCAGAGTTGTGTGGGACAGATGTTCTTTGCCATTCTGTGTCATCGTATTTCTCTTCCAGCGCACCACTGCTGGTCCCAAACCTCTGCTTTTCAGCTGTTGATAAGGTGTTTGCTGATAGGGGGATTAGAGCCGAGCAATCAGGTTGATTTAAAAAGTGGCATTTATTGGACAGTAGCAGCTGAATACAGAAATACATCTCACTGATTGTGTGAGTAGAGATAAAACTTGGTTTTAAAACTTCAAAGAGGGGCTTAATTTATTTTTTTCTGGAAGCTGGGTGTTGATGAATGAATAATCTGTTTTCTCCTGCAGACTCCGGCAATCATATGTCTCCATTTATCTGGGACCTGAAGATAAGCCAGTTGCACAGGGAACTTTATCTCTCTGGCATTTTTATCTTCCAGGTTGTTGGTTCTCAAGCTAGAATCTTGTATTCTGATCAGAGAGGTCGTGTGTCTATAGCCGTGGCTATTAATCGAGCGATATCTGAAGGAAAGATTAAGGTTTGTTTTTTTTTCTATTTGATGTCACCTGGCAATTTTGTTTAATATCCAAGACTGGCTTGGCAGGTGGGAAGGGGAATGAGAGGAATCGGAAAGCAGAAATTCCTGTCACTTATGTGGGACCAGTATTCTGCTAGCATCTATTATAGCTTAGTCTTCCTCTGTCTAATGTCCCCAGTATTGTCCTGTGTAACAGAAAGGAAACAAGTCTAGAAACTCTCTGAAATATGCTCTCTTTTATTTTATGTTGGAAATCTGCTTTATTTTGCATTTGGGCATCTACAAGCACAGTTCATCATATTGTTTGCAAGAGGAGGTTTGTTGAAGACACAAAACAGAGGCTCTAAGTCCTTAGTAGTGTCCAAAATGGGCCGAATAACAAGAAAAGCTGTGCCACTATCTGCCACTTCTTCCCCTCCATCCTTTGCTTTCCGTCATATTATGGCTACAGTCAGCTCTGTGTTGTGTGAATGAAGAAGATCATTAGATTTGATGTTGCTACTCTGGTGCATGGTATTAAATTACTTGGTTAAAAATCCCACTGAGCATATGTGGCAGTGATAAAAATACATTTTATGGGAAGAACATGTGGATTTTCTAAGCCTTTTGTGAGTATTGCATGTGGCTGTACAGTGTGATATTCTGGCAGACCAAAATTCTGAAGATACTACACAATTATACTCATTATTTAATGCCATAGAAGATCTGATGCTGCTGTGGGGTTCAGCTTCCATGTGTATGATAAGCACAGTTTAAAAGCCCTTGGCATAGTTTTGTTGGGGCACCATCCCAAGCTGCTAAACTCTGTTGCGAGACAGGAGATATTACAACACAGCTCCAAGTAGAGACAGAATGAGTATCTGTGCAGGCACCTCTCTAAGATTTTGTAACACAGGGAAAGCAAAACAAGTTGTCAAACCTTTAGTGAAAAATGATTTTTGCAAGGGCTGAATCACCACCTGAATTTGCAACACTCAAACTGATCTGTAACCTCGCGTTGCAATTTGATTCAAACTACTCTTTCTTTCATTCCCCAGGTAGTAAAGCTTATGAAAGGGTTTGCTCGTTGTTCACAAATAGGCATAATCAGCATCCTTATTGGCTTGTGGCTGTGCCTGCAGCAGCATCAGACCTAGGCATGTTCAGTCATTTCTCTCTTGCATAGCCACAATAAAAATGGTTTTTTAAAAATGACAAATTCAAGTAAAATTTAGGATGCATTACAGCTAAGCAAGGCCTGTTTTTTTTATTACTCAGAAAATATTTGCTAAAATATTTCAAAAACTATTGACCTTCTCAGAATTCAAAAAGGAACGTCACTGCAAGCTAGTCTTAAAAAATAAACCTGGCCTTGGAGTGATGACTGACAAGGTCAGACTCACAGGCCCTTAGGATTTTGTTGGGACTTTGTCACTTCGAAATTGCCATTCCCTCCCTGGCAAGATGGGTGCTTACATCTCTTTTCAATGATTTCCTAATTCATTGGCAGCATAAAATGCCAGCTAATTCCAGATCCATCACACCAAGAGAATGAACTGCTCTTGTATAAACCCTGTGCCTGGCAAAGGATAATGAAGATCTGTGAGCTGATCTAGATTTGTCCTGGCAGTTAAATTCCAAATCAAGAATAGACTTGTCTGAGCTGTATGAGATTACTAATTCTCATTGCCACCTTATGTTTAATCTTAAAATATTCCAAGAGAAAAGGGTGGGGGAGGGAAAAAAAAGGCATTTCCTACTGCTCAAAAACATAGCTATTTTTGAATGATTTTTTTTTTTTGATGCTGAAATGTCTTTGAAATTTCAGCAAAGAAATGCTTCAGTTGCATTGTTTCCCCTCCTCTCCCTGCCTTGCTTTGAGGGTACCATTGTCGTAAAAAACAGGCTCTTGTTCTCAGTTATGAAATGGTGGTGACTCTCATGCATATGGCAACATTTCTGATGGAATAAACAATAATAGAGGAAGGAGGAGATTCAGGGCATTTAGGGAACACCTCCAAGGGAACAAAGTTGTTTCCAGCTGAAGTCTGAAATGAGCTAAGACAGAAGTATCTAAGCAATAGATCTTTTATTGGCAGCATTGATGGTTCATTTTCTTGTCACTGCTTTTTTACAGGCTCCAGTAGTCCTCAGCCGAGATCACCATGATGTGAGTGGGACCGACAGTCCTTACAGAGAAACGTCAAACATTTATGATGGATCAGCCTTCTGTGCAGGTCAGCACAACAGCTGAGACTTGTCTGCCCAGGGAACAAGGAAATTGCTTTAAAGGAGAAATTTTTAATGCAACATTTGTAGAAATGTTTTTCTTTAACCCTTTAATCCCAATTAATCAGATTTCCTGTGAACTTGGCATAAAAGCTTTGTGGGATTTAAAAATGATACACAAATGAATGCTGACCTAGTTAAATGAGAGGCTCGGAACAATGGTGTTATAAGTTTGAAGCAATGCTGAAAATTTGGTGAGGATGCACCAGATTTATCTGAATGTAAGTGGACAGCAGTCTGTCTTGGACAGTAGCTTGCGTTTGATTTTAATTTTGCACCCTGAGACTTCAAAGAGGCGAACTGAGCAGAATTCCAGCAGTACTTCCTTGGGATATGCAAGGTCAAAATCAGGTCTATAAAAGCACTTTATTTAAAGCACTCAGATTCCCAGCTCTGTTCGTTTACCATGCAAGGACTCAAGAAAACAGTTCGGAGTGTTTGGAAAGGACCTTTTCCGGTCATATGGGAACATACTTTGATAGTAAAAGCACAAGAATGGAAGTCAGGAGTTCTGGATTAGATTCCAAGCCTTGCTGCTCTCTCACAGTGTGACTGTGGGCAGACTGCGTAGGTTTAGTTCTGCATACCTGATCTGAGCTAACCAGAATCTGCTTTTGAGATTGTGAAATGGCACTTTAGGGAAAAAAAAAACTCAAGAAACATCAAATTGGAGACATGAAAAATGAATGAAGAGCTAAAAATTTACCCTTTATCTTCCTCATTTTTCTGTTCACAAAGTAAAAAAATATAATACAGCTTTAGTCCAGTGGTCTTTCTACCTGTCATGATTGGCAGCTAAAAAGTGGCTTGAGATATGAGGAGTCAAGATGCTGCAGGAGGAGAAATTATGATTGAGGTACCTGAGAATATTAAATGACTTCCATTAGGACTGGCAGTTCATAATAGGACTAAATTATGGTTCTGTTTTTAGGAGGGAAGTTCCCTGCTTTGCTTTTCTGATGAAATGAAGTTTCTGGTTGTGTGTCTGTCAGCTCCACTGATAGACTCCATTTTTTCAGCTCCAGTTTTTAAGTAGTTGGCTCATTCTAGTGGTCCAGATGGACAGAGACTTCAGTTTTTGGTTCTGACAAGGTATATGAAAATGGTGAAGCTGCATAGTGAGCTGATCCAAATCAATGTCTCCACTGAAAGTCTTAACCACCCAAGCAATCCGAGACGATGCCCACAGAAAAGGGCAACAGAAACAAGGCTTGCTAAAACCTATTTCTTATCACACTACCTGCTCTTACTTATATTTCCTGAATTGCATGAACCGCTTGCTCTGTTCCAAAGCCTGCTGACCACTGGTTTCAAAGGTCTTGGAAAAGACCACCTTAGGTCTTCCCCTCTGCCTCCCTCCCTGTCACTTTCCCACCGCAGCTCATTCACTTGAAATTGGTTCCTCTGACACACTGGACTGCTGCAGAATGTTTCCCTGTCTCCCCTTTTTCTTCTCCGTAAGCACCTCAGCCTGATCACTGGCCAAGCAGGGGTCATTGCTGCTCTGCAAAGTGTATTTCAACACAGACATTTGTTCCATTAGTGACCTTTACTGAGGCCAAAGGACAGGACGTTATTACATACTTGGTTTACTTGCCATAATCCTCATCTGACCGTGACTTTACTGGCTGAGGAAAAAGATATTTACTTTTTTTTTTAAGAATATGAGCTTTTTATCTCTCTTGTTCCCCTACCTTCTTAACAGCACTGTAATTATGATAATTGGGTTATTAAAGTGACATAATGCCACATAAAAGATGCCATAATGGGGCTCTTGACAGGGTTTAACTTAGATTAATGCTGAATAAATTCATTTTTCCATCAGACAGGTAACAATTGTGAGTCTGCAAATGGGGCTGTGGGGCTTATTTTTACTGTTAAAACCACAGCAAATTATCTATAATTCCCGAAATAAAAATTCGGACACATTTTCCATGGGTTTCACCCCATTATTCTCTGCTGTGTGCATTTCTTTCCACCTCTGAGCATATGTCCTTTTGCACATATGCAGAGGTGAAAAAGGTTGGTGCCTTTAACTGCATGACTTTTATGAAATTCTAGTGAACATTTCAGGGCAAAGCATGTATTTGACATTAGTCGTCCCCCTTTTTCTTTCTTTTTCTNTCTAGTGAACATTTCAGGGCAAAGCATGTATTTGACATTAGTCGTCCCCCTTTTTCTTTCTTTTTCTTTTTTTTTCTTTTTTTTTTTTTTCCCCTGAAATAAAATGAATGTCTTGTGTGACATCTGTAGTTATTGGGTTCAGGGTAAAATACTCTCATGTCCAGAGAATCAGGGCCATATCACTTCCACCATGGGCTTGTTCCCAAAATGCAGGTCAGGTGTTTGTTTGTTTGTTTGTTTTTTAATATGGAGTTTTGAGTTAACTCTGTGGTTTGATCTGAAACAGCCTTTTCAGTTCAGGCTTTCCTGAGACCTGCAAGATGAAATGTGCCGCACGTTTTAAGCTTTTCAGGCATGTGTCCAGGCACCCCAATGAGTGGACTGCATTTCTTGCCACCCTCGGGAGGTATCTCCTAGCTGAGGAGTGGCAGTAGGTTCTTCATCTGCTTGAGCTTCATCACAAATACAAAAGGCACCAGTGTCCTCCCAAACCGCAGAGGGAAATTGGCTTTTGCTTCTCCTGTTGGGGCTGGGGAGAAATCATCTCTTGCCTGTTTCTCCCAACATGATGTGTTCACTACATATGCATCTACGTGTGAGAGAAGCTGTGAGTAAACCCTGCTTCCAACCGTGACTTCGCACCATCACGATGAAAGTGTCAGGGGAAGGAAAGAGCAGCCCAGCCAAACCCTAATGCAGTGTGCCAGGGCTGCTCTAACGCCCCTTCTCTTTTCCCAGACATGGCAGTACAGAATTTTGCAGGCGATGCGTTCAGAGGAGCTACCTGGGTTGCCTTGCACAACGGTGGTGGCGTTGGCTGGTAAGGAGAAGCAACTTGTGTTTCTAAAGACGGACTCTCCGTGCGGTTATCGCTGCTGTATGTGAGGGGAAGAGAGATGGGGAGGGAACTGTGGACTCGTGGGGTGTATTACTGGAGCAGGAGAGTGCTGTGATCATGGGGAGCTTGGAGACAAGGGCTGAAAGGATGCATTTTAAGGTGAAGTGTGGTGTTGTGTGAGGCTTTTTTGAATTAATGCCCATGCGTCAAGAAAAAGTGTCTTGGACCCTGGCCAGGGCATGATTTGGAGGACTTAATTTACTAAATAAGGATGATCTGCTATGGTCTTTTGGAACAGATCCCATTTCCAAAGTTGTCTTCACACATGCACCACCAGAGTGTTAGTGGACAGATTATGCTTAGGTTTCCCCTTAAGCTGCGTTTAAACCTGTGACCTTAGGACCCCAATATAAATACCCATGTGCTAAAGTGCAATGAGGGGTTATTGATACAAAACAGCTCCGGTGCCAGCAACCCCCCCACTCTCTCTTCTTTCCGCTTGCTCCTGCCTAGGAGGATAAAAGACCAGGGCCAAGTAGAGACTTGATTAAACAGCTCCTCCTGCACCTAGGACATAGAATTTGGAGAAATACCTAGGCTGAGAAACAGAACGGGAGAAATATTGTATATGTAGAAGAAAATCCATGTCCTTCATGTGCCGCTAAAGGGAACCTGGATTGGCAGAAGTTTAGGGAAGAGTGGCTCTGCTGTAGGGTTGACAGCCTGGATGGTTCATTCTAGCACAGGCCAGCAAAGTATCTCCCATTTAAAGCCATGTCTTTGTTTTCTGGTGAAGCTGGTCAAAAGGGGGACACTCCCCTACTAAATACTATAGTGATCCCTCTCACTCAGCTGTTCGATCGATCTTCTCCAGAATATGCTAACAAGAACAAGCCACATATAAAGAATTTATTGCAGATATTATCCTCAGAAATATTTGAGGTTATTTGTTTATTATTTGTCCTGGAGCTGGAAGCTGGAGCTAGAAAAATATCCCTTCAGATCAGATGGAGAATTCCCTCCTGTGCAGTCTACCTAACTTTGATTTCAGTGAAGTAGCTACTGAATAGAAGGCATGTGAAAGCAAAACTGGATGGCGGAGAAAGGTGTCCGAAAATCTGGCGCTATTGATTTCAATGATAACCATCAAGGGCAGGATTTCATTTTTAACTTCCAGAATTACAGATGGAAAATACATGCTGGCATACCTACCTACTCTGGTTGTCTCAGTCTCTACAGATTGCAGCAGGTTAGATCTGTTTGAATAGCTTTTGTTCAATTTAACCTTTGAAAAAATCTGGTCATGAAATACAAGCAAACACAATCACCGTCCATTATCTTGTTTAAAGTCTTTGGAGTATTTTCATCACTGTTTAATTATTATAATTGAAAAATTAATTGCTTATGCCAGAAGTTTTGTTCAGTGTGTTGATGATATTTGTTCAAAATTCAAATCATGCAAATCATCATATTCCTCATCTCACTCTGGCTTTTTTCAAGGCCGGTCCCTCCTGCACATTTGTAGCCCTCTGAGCAACCTGCAGAGAGCCTGGCCAAGAGACTGCTGAGACCATTCCCGCTTCTGGAAAAGCGGCCGTGGCCGGGCTGCCATTTCAGTTAGACTGTTTTAGTTGGCTCCTTAATGGAGTTGCATCACGGGAAAGAAGCCGTCCTTGACGGCAGAGCAGAGGTGCTGTCACTTGCATGATGAATAGGAATATTAGCAGGTGACTATTCACTGAAATCAAAATATCCATGGAAAAGCAGGGATTGATTTTCCTCTCTTATCGGTTCCTGTGGCTTGTTGTTGCGGGGCAGTGTCTGCTCACCTTGTTCTTGGGAGCAGTCTTGGCTCTCTGTGATTAAATTATTGTGCTTCAGTGAAGAATGCGGAGCATTAAAATTAGGCCTGTCTCAGTACAAGCCCTAATAAGCCTCCATGCTGAGACTCAGACGTGGTAACAATGTCGTGTCATTAGGTGCCGCAGTCTGGAGAGCCCCGAGAGCCTCTGCACGACACGTGGTTCTGCTCGGTTTAACTAATCGTGGCACCACCCTGGCTGGTTAAAGCACTATCCCCCTTTGCCTTTTCCCTCCAAGGAGAGAGAGAGGAATAATTTAAAGGTGGGAAAAGAAACAAAATCTACCCCCTACTACTACTATTTTTCCTTTTTTTTTTTTTTTTTTCCTGGAGAAGCAAGATGCTTTCAGGTTTTTCTTTGCCTCCGGAGAGGTAAAAGTTCAGTTGACTTTGCCATAACAAAATCTCTTCGTGCCTAATAAAATAAGCATCTTGTAGTCAGCTGATATGGAGGTGTGAAAGTGCATATGGAAGCTGACCTATATTTATAAATGGATACGAACGTGATTAGGAAGAAATCAAATTGCCATCGGAACATCTCTGTTCCAAGAGTTCAGAAACGGCAAGTGCTCAGTTTTGAGCTGCCCAGCTTCCCAGCAGAGGTTGGGAACTGTTGACAGGTCTGGCATGTCTTCCTAAAGACACCAGAGAAATACCTTGGACGTGCTTTGATTTCTCAGAGCTATAACCTTGTGGAGCAAACAGAGAAATGCAGGATTAATATTTATTTAGCTGGAATCTGCATCACATGTGCTGTTTGAGAGACTTAAGATTAACATGTTCTTGACTATAAATACAGCAAATGAATGTCATTCATTTCTTACAGGCTTTTAATTTGCAGGAGAAATGTATATTAGCAAAGAGCCCAAGTAACCTGCAGTAACAAAAAGGCAGAACTAATTTAAGAATTGAACTACACTGCTGACAGTGTGACATCTTGATGGTGAGAGAGGCCTTGTTTTCTTTGATCACCTTTAAAAGGAGACATCTGGAAATTATAGGAGGTAGCTTAGGTCAAAATGCCACACGTTTCTTTAATTACCTTAAAATATGACCCAATGCTAATGAAGGCAAAAAGCTCCCCTTTAAAAGTGAGAGGTATTGCTAGAAAATCCATCCTAACAAACATTGATGTTTAATTTATGAATGATTTTTAGACAGTAGGGCAGATCTTGTTGAGTGCTTTTGATTTACACTGGAGTAACTCAATGGAAATGGATGGAGAGAAGCTAAATTTATGGAGTGCAAGTGAGATCAGATGCTCTCTGTTCATGCCTAAGCTAGGGATGCTCTTCGGGATGTTGTGCACAGAGGGATCTTTGTTACTGAATGAACATCTTGCACCAGGTGGAATATCTTTAGAAAGCACCAATCCACAGGTCTGATTTTCTTATTGTCTGATATTGTCAACAGTCTGACTTGAGGTGTGATTATATTGTGATATTACTTGCATGTTCATGTTGATACTTTGGGTTTATGTGACTGGAAACAGAATCTGGAATTTCAGCACGAGCTCTCAATTAATCTCAAGGGACAAAACGTTAAATTTTGTGCTGAAAAGGTTTGACAGTATCAATCAAAAAGAAACACCTCACTTTGAAATGCCAGCAATCACCGTATTCAAACATCTCCCTGCTCGAGTCCTCAGCTGACATCCTGCTAGGAGAAACGCCAGTTTCACGAAAACTCTATTTCAACAGAAAAGGTATATAAGTATTTCAGGTAATGAAGAGGGAGTTCAGAGATTGGTAACTTGATGTGAGTTACGGAGTTTTCAGTAACTTCCTTGCTCCACCTACTGATGAGTCCCTACTTACCACATTGCTGGTACCTGTAATGAGTGAAGGGGAATGAACATTATGTAAATAACAATAAAACCCTGGAGATGTGAGTTGTGGTTTCAGGAAGCAGACCTCAAGTCTAACAGGGTCCACTGTAGCCTACTAAAAAAAAGAGAGCAAAGACCATGTTTTTCAAGATGCCCAGGTTGCTGCTGAAAAATGTACAGTAAGAAATGATTCTGTACTGGCTTGGGAGGCACCTGGTTCATGGATGTGTCTGATGTTTTTCTGTGTAAATGTTGTGAACTGATATTAGCTATAAAACACAGGACAAAACCTGCGAAGATCTAGGGACCTTCATTAGTGTTCTCCTCTTCTACCACGTGCATCTGGGTGCAGGATAGGTCCCCTTTCTCTCAAACATTGCAGCTGCTGGCTTATAATGCCAGAACTCTTACAGCTTTACAGCAACAGATAATTTTCCAATCATCCTCACTGCTATTCACCACACGCAACAAAACAGGAACTAGAACAGACTAGATTCTGAATCAGACAAGATGTTTTGCTCTACGTGTTTTCCCTGTCCTTTTAAAACCAGACTGGTATTTCTCCCAAGCATATCTGCTAGTCTGTAGTGTGTTTCTGTTCCTCTCCTGCCAACAAGTCTGCTTCTCACAAAGTTGGCTCCGGTGTCTTTAAGTATCTATGTTTCTCATACAAAACAAATGGCTGATTTTGAAATGATCGAGGCAGATGTTTGTTAAGGGATGGTTAACACTTTTTTAATAAAACACACTCTCTCATTTGTCCCGTGAGAATATAAATAGACTCATCTGTCTCTTTTAATAAATACGCAGTTCTCACAGTCCTGCTGATATAGAAGACCCCGGGTGGTAAATGTGAACAGTTTAATCTAAAAATCCCCAAGACAGGTAACATTTTTGGTCATCAGAAGCACTAAGATTTCTTCACTTGACGTTTCTAAAGCCCATACAGAGCGCAGTGCTCAGGAGGTGCAGAGCTTTGGTTTGGCACTTGCACTTGGAGCAGATGCTGCCAGCTAGCTGGGTGTTAGAGGGAAGACAGCACAAGTTTCCTGCCCTATTCCAGACTAGGCCTTTGCCTGGCTAATTTTTTAAGGTATAAAAAGGCAATTGATGATGTCTTTTATTCAGCCCCATTTCTGTGTTGTCATCCTTCTTCCACAAGTGCAGCTGAACACAGAATCACAGAACAAATTAACTTCTGCAGACTTTGTGGGATTGGTTTGGGTTGTTTTGGTTTTATTATTTATTATTATTATTATTATTAACAACTTTTCTTTTTAGGGGTGAAGTGATCAATGGGGGCTTTGGCCTTGTTTTGGATGGGTCCACGAAGGCTGAAGAACGAGCTAAAATGATGCTCAGCTGGGACGTTTCCAATGGAGTAAGCAAAACTCATTATATATGTAGATTATAAAAAACTCATTATATATGTAGATTATAAATCCCATCTTCCTGCCTCAAAATGTGCCTTCATTTAGGGCTGGCTTCATTCAGGTACTCCAATTTCTCTCCTCCTACTCATTTTAACTGAATGGGAATTGAGCATAAGAGTGTGGGATCTTGCCCTTTGCATCCCAGGAATAGTCCTGATGGGCCAAATGACTCATTCTGTCCACTCCTAATACGGGCTGCTTATGAATGAGCCTGCTCCCACTGAAATCAATGGAATTTTTTTTTAACCAGCTTCAATGGGCTTTGAGTCAATAAAAAAAAAAAAAAAAAAAAAAAAAAAAAAAAAAAAAAGTCTGAAAAATTCTTGGGTAAGGAATTTGCTGTAAAGTGTCCAGAGCACTCTCTCTGACTTTATAGAAACAAGAGTCCAATGATCCACTCATTTCTGCATATCACAGTGTGAGTTGCTTCTTTTTTGTTCTATTTTTGTTTCATTTTTAAAGAAAAAGAAAACAGAACCAAGCTCAAGGTTATTTTAAATTAGATGTTTGTTCCTTCTCTGTCTCCATAGTAATGACAGCTACATGAACTTTAGTCACGCCTGTCCCAAACTTTGATCTAGGTTTCCTGAAATGTTCGTCATTTAAGTGCCAGCTTGTGCAGCCCTTGCTAACACTAGAGTGAGTTTTTGTCTTCTATTAGTGTTCAGATATGCCCTGCCTATGTTTGGCTGTGATGCCATTTCTGAATGAGCAGAAATGGCTATTCAGCTCAGTCACATGAAGTCTTGACACTCTTATGTCAAGACGTCTTGAGTCAATACTTGCAAAGAATGCATCCAGTAAGGTGTAACGATACATAGTCCAATTAAAGGAGAAGCCTGTTTTGTTTTAGAGTGGCTTAACCTCACAAGGACTGGATGTGTTAAAGGACCTCCTTTCAGATGCTGACATTATTTGTTGTTTTACTTCTCAGAAGGGCAAGAAAATTCCTTCCTGCTTTAGACTTGAGCATTTTTTTCCCTTGAAGGTCCCATCTCTCAGGAGGGGTAGGGGGAAAGAGAAAAACAGTTTGTATGTATCTTCTGTCTTAGATCTCAAACATCATATTAATAAACTATCAAGGGAAAAGCAGAAGGACAACTGTATTAACTTGTAGATTTGAGTCATGAAGGCAAACCCTTAACAAGCCCTGTTTATTACAGACTGCCTATTAAGAACTCAGTAAACCTTCTGTTGCTCTAATTTATTGCAAGCAAAAGCCTCACTCCTTCATGCATGTGTTTAAAAGGGACAATCCAAGAATGTTGCTCATTTTATATACGACTGGAAAAAGCCCAAAATGTATCCTAGAAAATGTATTGCTAGATATAATTGAAGTTGAGTAGCAGGAAAATTACTTTTTGACTTAAAAGGTAATTTCCAGCTCTTACTGATGTGATCCTGACAACTTATTATGAGCCTTAGGTTAATCTTGTACTTAAACATTATGCTAAGTTGGAAACTAAGTATTTTCTTCCTTGAACACTTTTGAGTCTGGCTAAATATTCCAGGCACTGATTTGTAATTCTTAATGAAATGAGATTTGTAAGGCTATGGAATACAGGGAAGTACTTATTTTCTTTCTGCCAAATCTTGACATTTTTATTCATTTAGGGAGTTTTGCCTGTTCGTAAACAGGCAAAAAAAGTTCAAAGCTTTGTCTTTGAAAGAGGGCACTGGCAGTTCTCTTGGCATCCATGGAGTTTGACCTGCATGTACTAGCAAAGAATTTGGCTCCTTGATTTATAGCTCAAAATCCTTTGAGTGATCTTTACATTTTTCCTGGTATCCTACTACAAAGGCACTGATTGCTTAAAACCATACGGTTACCTAAAACAACTGCTAGTTTTACAGAGCTGGGATGGAGAATGGGATTATTTTGAGGGAGAGAATTTTGTGATGTATCTGTTTATAAGGTACCTGGCTCTACCAGTCTTATCAACGCAACAGTATGTTATAGTATGTAACCAAGTCCATTCAACAGCTACTCATAAAAATGCTTTGAGAGAAGATATTTGTAGATATTACAAGGATTACTTCCTGCATCAATAAGGAAACTTGGAACTGGCAAGGACTTGAAAGACTTATTGCAATGAAATTGTGTGCCTGTATTTGCACAAATATTGGGTAGGATGGGAGGTGACAAGAGAAATGCAGAATATTCACACCTATCAATCAATATTTTCCTGTCTGACAGGTTGCCAGACGCTGTTGGTCAGGCAGTGACTACGCTTATGAAACCATCTGCCAAGCAATGAAAGAGAACGTCACGCTGAAGGTGACGCTGCCGCACAAGGTGGCAGATGAGAGCATCTTGGAGCAAGCCTTGCAACACTAATGGTATTCCAAATGCAATACTGTCCATGCCGATGCACACTGAAGTTGCTTCCTTGATGTCCTCCTTTGGTCTCTGGCTAAGTGATAAAACCCTTGCACACATCTTTTGCAAAGGAAGTTTTTTTTTTTTTTTTTTTTTTTTTTTTTTTTTCCCCTTTAAATCATTATGTGGGGCAGATGTGAATCTGTCTATGCAAAAGAACTGAGACGAGTCCATTGATATCAGGAACATATTTGGAATGATATTTACACTAAGGTACTATTCACTGTAAAGAAAGGAACTGGAAGTTCATTCCTGATAATTAAACTTGATTAAAAATATCCACTTAGGTTTGACAGATCAGTTGTAGAGCTGGAAGCTGGAACTCTCCATCCTAATTTGAAATCTGCTGCTAACAGCAAATAGCCGTGAAATCCAGCTAGACAGGGCATGGGAGAAAGACTTGTGGAATTAATCTTCAGATGATGGTGCAGTGATGTTACATGTGCTAGATACGAGCTTTTCTATGTTGCATTGCCAGTGATTGTTGTTTGCAAGAGAAAAGGACAAATAAATAGCGAGCGGTTAGTGTAGCTATCATGTGTATGTTTGCCTGGAAAACGATCACCTCAGATTTCTGCCACAAGCAGGAGCAGGTTGTATTCCCAGGTAGGGTGAGGGGAAAAGCCTGAGGGTGGTAAGCACCAACCCACTTCCAAATGCCTTATACCAAGGCCAGAAAAATATGGAACAACTCATGGTAAATTAGTACTACTGAAACTCTCTTTAATCTGAGAGAATTTAATCTTTAATCTTAATTCTCTTTAATGGTGCTATTCTGCTGAACCTGTTCTGCTGTAGAAGCTTGTTCTGCACGATGGAGCATCTTCTAAACATATGGAAACCTCTGGGAAAATCTAGATGCTTAATGCCGGCTTCTAGTGTTTCATAAGAAAATACAGGCTACTCCTCTCTGTTTCCTTCTGATATAAAACAGAGCTGATGTGAAATGGTGGTAATGCAAGAACCACTTTCTGTTGCCTTTGGGGATGGGTGCCCATTCTCTGCAAACTGAAATGTGCTTTTGCTGGAGATCTTACACACAGTGGTCTTAAGATGATACCACTGTTGGACCCTGTGGTACTTACCAGGTGAGCCCTTTGCACTCCAGCACTGTCCCTGGTGCCGAGTGAGCAAAATGGCATTTTTTTGTGATTGAAGAAAATCACTTCTTTACTCTGTTCACATACTGTGTATGTCTCCAGCTGAACAGTGTGAGCTGGCATCCGCTTGCAGCTGAGCCTTCTGTGAAGTGCAATCTGCAGTTGAACAGAATTGCTTCATTTTATGTATGGAGAGAGGAGAAAAAAAAAAAAAAAAAAAAAAAGCCAAGTTACATGACAGAGATGTGACTAGCTGTCAGCCAGATTTGACAGCTTTTCCTTTAACATATGTTATATGTTACCTTTTATTAATAACCACATGGGCCTGGGCTCTTGGAAGCTGTGTCCTATAAAGCCACTTCAGTCTTCCTAATCCAAGAGCGGGGGGTGCTTGTGGCATGAGGAACATGCAGAGTCCCTCTGTGCTGGGAAATGCGGCTCTGCAGGTGCCTTATCCCATGTCGGAACACTCATGGCTGCTCGCGGGGGTTGGATGTGGCTCTACCTGCGGGGGGCTCTAGGGCAGGGAGAAGCTGCTCCCCGAGCCCAGGCAGCCGGCGGCGGCTCCCGCGCGCTGGCTGAGACCCGACGCGCTTCAGTGCAGCGCGGCGGGGGCGCAGCTCCCCCTGCCGGAGCCGCGGGGGGGTCCCGGGTTTATTCCCAGCGGGAAGAGGGGGTAACATTAAGGAAAAGGGTCCCTTTTTCCTTAAATAGCGGGAAGATGTTCAGGATACCAAAATGTGGCCATAATCCATCAATTTGGAAAATGACTGAGTGCGCCCCTCTGTACGAGCCCCTCGAGGCCGCGGCCGGGAAGGGGACGCGGAGCAGCTCGTTCGGGCGGGGTGAGGGCCGAGGTCGCCGCGGGCCAGCGGTGGCTGCGTGGCCGTGGCGCCCGCGCGCTCCGCTCCGTGGCTCCGCGCTCCGCCTTTCCCCTCCGCCTCCCGGTCCGCCCTGGCTCCGCGCTCCG
>VZSV01000119.1:904380-934221 GCA_013398735.1 Nothocercus julius
GGCGGCGGCGCGGCCCTTCGGCTGCCCGGTGCCGGGCTGCGCCTGGTCCTTCGCCACGGCCTACAAGCTGCGGCGCCACCTGCACTCGCACGACAAGCTGCGGCCCTTCGCGTGCGCCGCGCCGGGCTGCGCCAAGCGCTTCACCACCGTCTACAACCTGCGCGCCCACAGCCGCGCGCACGAGCAGGAGGCGGCGCACAAGTGCGAGGCGTGCGGGCAGCGCTTCCCCAGCGCCGCCCGCCTCGCCGCCCACCGCCGCCGCAGCCACCTGGAGCCCGAGCGGCCCTTCCGCTGCGACTACCCCGGTGAGCGGCCGCCGCCTGCGCGAGGAGGAGCCCCCCGGCCTTCCTCCGCCGGCCTGGCGCCTCGCTCACGTCCCCCCCTTTGTCTTGCCACCCTCCTCAGGCTGCGAGAGGACGTTCATCACCGTGAGCGCCCTCTTCTCGCACAACCGAGCGCACTTCAGGGAGCAGGAGCAGTTCTCCTGCTCCTTCCCCGGCTGCAACAAGCAGTACGACAAGGCCTGCCGCCTCAAGATCCACATGAGGAGCCACACAGGTATCGTGCGGGGCGGCCTGGTGGAAGGGGGTGACGCGTGTTGTGCCCCGTCCCTGGAAACCTTTCCTTTTGGACCTGGGAGTGGGAACCCGCCGAATCCTCAAGGAGCCGTAGGGATGCAAAGCTCCGTCCTGGGGTATGGAAGCGCAGTGCGGGAAAGGTGGCCCACTGGATCAGCACCTTTGTCAAGGTTCTCTAGGCATTTGAAACGGTATCTCACTGGGATGACATCCTAATCTTGTGCTATCCCATAAAAGATAGAAAATTAACAGAACATGTGAAATATATAACGATTTGGAACAGCAGGAAGGTACATCTCGACTCAAGGAGGCCCCATTGATTTGTAAAGACCCTCATTAATCTGCAGTTGGACCTTTTGGTGCTTTAAAGACAACTATATGCACTCTAGCCTGGCTTGAGTTTTCCTCTGGTTCCATGGCCTGGTGGTTCTGTTCCACTGTCTCTCAGAAAAATCCTAAAGAAGTGATGAAAACTAACTACACTGGGGAACTTACTGTCAAGTAAGCGGAATCAGAGAAAAACACCTTGGTCCAGTTTCCCTTTTAAGTAATGCTGGTATTGATTCTTGAAGCAACTTCAGTATAGTTGGGGGTTATTGGGAAAGAAGCCTTGGGAGAACACTGTGAAGGATGGGGTTATAGAAAACAAATGGGGAGAGGTAGGATGGTGCTTGCTGAAGGTAAAGAGCAGAAAATTGAGAAAGAAAAGAATAGTCCTAAGTTAAAGAAGCCTCAGGTTGGATGGTGGGGAAGGAGGCATTGCAGGACTCTGCAGTGAATTGCATGAAAAGGTGGTTGAGTCATCTTGCTGTCCTAAAGCAATTCAGTTTTATCAACTTTTGAGGTCTTCTGGCAGAGTGTGGATTTTGATGTTAAATTATTCACATAACCTTTCTCTGCTTTAGGTGAAAGGCCTTTTATCTGCGACTTTGAAGGTTGTGGCTGGTCTTTCACCAGTATGTCCAAGCTGCTGAGACATAAAAGGTAGCCTTTTCTCATTACGCTGTTCTAGATCATCCCTTGCTGCTAGTGTCTGCATTTCTTTTGTTTTGTGTTCCTTCCAGGGTTTAAGCAGTTCATATAAACTTGCCAATGGTCATTTCCCTCCCTTGTAGGAAACACGAAGATGACAGGAGGTTTACATGTCCAGTAGAAGGCTGCGGGAAGTCCTTCACAAGAGCAGAGCACTTGAAAGGCCATAGTATAACTCACCTTGGTACAAAACCATTCGAGTGTCCAGTGGAAGGTATTATTTTTTTATTCATATATCATTTTCATTCATTGTATCATATCTAGAGGTTTTGCATGCTCTTTTTTCAGGTGCAAGTTTGTTAGAGAACTGAAGCAATTTAGAGTGACTCTTCTAATAGAATCTGAATATTTAAAGCTAAATGAATGACGTGTAACTGATTGAGTGATCACTCTCAAATTTGTGGGATGCTAAGGAAACAGTTTGTTTTTTGTTTTTTTTTTTTTTTTTTTCATTATAATGAACAAAGCTGCTTTATTTTGGAATATCTGAGTTCTGATGCTCAATTTCTGTAGCTCAGCTTTTTCACTTCATTCATGGAAAGCAGTGAAAAAATGGTCCCATCCAGGAATTTTAAGGCCATGTCTTGTCATGACTTATGAATTACTGTAGTGTGTTTGGAGCCTGTGGCTGGGTCAAACCCGTGGGCAGCTGCCATTTAGCCTCTTCTGAAAGAGGAGAGGAGGCTATTGCAGCAGTGCACCATGCCTGAAAGCTGAAGATTTCTGTAGACATGAAAATACAGAGTCAAAGCTCTGGTGTGGTCTTGGGAAAGTAAGATACCCTTGTGGAGTATCTGCATATAGCTTAAAATTACGTTATCATGACTTGGGTTGTGGGGAGCTAAGCCCTAACATGATGCAGCTTCCACACATGTGGAATGTTCTGTTTTCTAAAGTAAACCAGCTCCACCTGGTGATTGTGTTTCCATTTTTTTAAAAAAGATTTTGCAAGCCGTCATCATAAAAATCTGTTCAGTTTCGGTGGCATAATGGGGAAATGTTGTCTATTTCGCTGAATTACTTATTTGAGTTTCTTGCTATCAGAAATGGGTTGTTGAACTATTCTGTCCACCTAGTTGTCCTCGGTATGAAACAAGGAAATGTAGATTTGACTTTCTTTTGTTTCCTCTAAATTACTATAGAGTACATGCCTAGATGCTGCAAAAGAGCAAATAAAGATCTTCAGAGCTACTTTGATTTGTTTTGTTAGGACACTAATATTAATGTCAGATTAACAGTAGAGTGAAATGAATCTTTAAAGTCATCTATCTTCTTGCAGGCTGTTGTGCAAAATTCTCAGCACGAAGTAGTCTGTATATTCACTCCAAAAAGCATCTTCAAGATATGGACTCATTAAAGACTCGCTGTCCTGTGTCCAGCTGTAATAAATTGTTCACTTCCAAACACAGCATGAAAACACATATGGTAAAACAGCACAACTTCAGCCCAGGTAAGTATTTTTTAAGCCTTTAAGTGGGAAGGGCAGTGGAAAAACTAAATGTTTTTTTAAATAAAATGTGTATTTACTGATGGTGAAATCCTAACACTGCTGATATGAATGACAAAATCTTCAAGACTGGAGTTATTTTTCTCCATTAAAATTTTCAGTGGGATCTGAAACTGAGTATCAGAAAATGAGACTTGAATTTGACCTCTGTTGATTCAGAAATTGCATTTTTTTTGAACGAAGTGGAGCTTGTCATTCTCCTTGTCACATGTAAAATAGAAGGAAAGACCAAACACAGTTCCCTTCCCACTCATCTAAAGCCTAACATAGTCTGGACTGCTTTAGTGTTAACCATTTGATAAGTGCTTTTCAATTTTCCATTGGCTGTTTCTATAGCCCCATAGCTGAGTTCCTGCTCCTGAAAAGTGGTAGCATTTTCTATCTGACTTAGTGATTAAAGATGTTGAAAATCTGTTCCCTTCCAGATCTCTTAACTCAGCTTGAAGCAACCAGCTCCCTCACACCAAGCAGTGAACTCACCAGTCCAGCACAAAGTGATCTCGGCAACATAGACCTTGTATCCCTCTTCTCCAATGTGTCTAGTAATAATTCTGGAATCGCGCCGGACATGGCGCTCGTGAACTCTGGCATCGTCACAATAGATGTTGCTTCCGTGGGCTCAACGCTCGGAGGAAACGTGCCCGTCAGTAACAATTCTTTAAGTCAGGCGGTCGATCCCTTGATCTTGGTGGCCAGCAGCGATATGCCGCAGAGCCTGGACAGTTCCCTCCTGCTGGGAACCGGTGCAACGGTTCTACAGCAAAGCACTTTAAATTTGGATGATGTACAGACTGTCAACGCAGAAGCCTTGGGTTCGCTGGCGTCCCTGTCGGTGAGGAATTCCAGCCAGGATGTGCACGGTTTGACGTCCAGCAATAATTTAACGATTGACACAGCCACTTTGACTCCTTCTAGTAGCCTCGGTGCTACCAATGTGCCTGAATTACTAACGCCAACTAAAGCTGAACGAAATTTGCTGCCCAGCTCGGATGTTGTTGGTCAGCAAGAGGGCACCAAAGTAGTGACTCAGTTTGTTTTCTCCAACCCTCCAGGAAGCTACAGTGCTCAGAAAGAAATGGATCTCAGCACAGTGACTGGCAGCTCATTTTTGGTATGCAGTAACTCTGTTCGTTACCCAGAGGTGACTCAGATACCCTAACTTTGATAATATCCGTTGCTGCATATACCTCATGGGCAGAGCTGTGTGTTATTTCACTGATGGTATATTCTGGCTTTTCTGATGAAGGATGTAAAACATTTTATTGAAGAGTATGTCATCAGGAGTATGTTATCACTTAAGAAGCTGAATTTTGGTGGGGAAAGTGAAGGGAGCATGTTTCAAAGTAAGGGATTTTTAAAAAATCATGTATAAAGTGTATCCCTCTGAGGATTAAATGGGGTTTATAAGAAAACCCAGGTACAAGAATATAGGGTTTGTCTCCTATGTATTAATGAGAGTAACTGAAACATTTTCGTCTCAGTCCTCATCCCTGTAGAGCTCTTTTAAATGCTTTTCTCTTTTGCTTTGCAGTGCTCTTCCTCCTGCTTTGCAATGCTATTGATGTGTAGCTCTTTGTTTACAGTGCAAAACATTTCCTCTGTCACAGTGCTTACCCTATTAAAATCTGGATGCTTACAGATATGGAGCTAATTTTTTTAAGTGCGTGCAGGGAATTTGCTGAAACTTTAATCAGAAGAAAAAAAAAAAGTTAGAAAATAAATTCTGTGTTTGTAATATGAAAAGTAACTACAGTTGGGAGCCCACTATGCTGGTATCATTGTCCTAGTTTGTTCTTGCATTCAAAACCTTCCTGTCCTAACTTCTGTGGGTTTTTGTTTTCGCTAGGAAAGCAGTGGTTCTGCGAGAACAGACTACAGAGCCATTCAGCTAGCAAAGAAACGAAAACAAAAGGGGAATGGGAGCAGCACAGGTGAGAAGCATTCTTTCTGTAAAATTTGGTAAATGCAGTTATTTAGTGTTTCTGGCAGTGGAATGGGAGCGACAGCATGTTTTCTGAATACCCTGTTTGCTTTATTGTAAATTAATAGAACTGTGCACGTGGTGTACATAGGTTACTGAAACAGCTGCAGCTATTGTAGCCTTGCATTTTTTCTCGTTATGTTTCTGGTTTCCAGCACGTGAGACTGGTTTGTCTTGTTTTTGACTAAGAACGTGGGTTTGCTTATGGGTTTCTTGGATAATTCAGCCTTAGTTTTGAGGTTGGTAAAAGGAACTATTTAAAACTTAGAGTATTTAAATTTAAACTTTAAAAAGGAGGGGTGAAATGGTTGCTGGGAAATCTCAGAACAAAACTTAATTGACAAATGGTTGTTCATCAAGCTCATATTGTTCAGATTCAAACTTTTCTGTTTGGAGGATATCCTGCCAGTTCAGGGATAGGTTGGTTGCCTGGGTCCTGCAGTGGCTGGTCAAGGGCCAGCTTTGTTTTGGGTTTTTTTAAGGGATTTTGCTCACATGAGTGTCCCGAGTTTGTTCAGTAAGACAGATGCTGATGTGGAGTAAAAGCAAATGGCTGAAAGAACAGCAGTTGCTTGTAAAGCTTCTGTGTATGTGTTTAGCCACCAGGATCATGAGTGGTAGTGGTTTTGTACTTCTACAGCCTCTTCCCTCTAGTAGTCTTTGAAATATTTCTGGAAATAGATGAGCTTCATAGTGCTGTTTTTACAGTTTGCAAAAACGATTCATGTGACTATCAGGAAATGAGTTGCAAAATCAGGAATAGGAAATGCAATCCCATTTCCCAATTCTTTTCTTTTAACTCGACAAATAGGCTGGTGCTTTGATGCTACCAGAAGGGAGAGCCCTAAGCCCAGAAATTTGTGATATGATTTGAATGCCATTACTGCAAAGGACGACTGCTCAGTCAGCATTTGGAGTTTGTGAGCTGAGTGGTGTCTGGGCAACTGTCTAGTTATCAGGTGGTGTTTAATTTTATTGCACTGTTCCAGGCGTTTGCTCTGTAGTGTTGATTAGTGGTACAGTGTAAATAACGACACAAAGCTGAAAAATTCTAGCAAGAAACATTGGCAAACTTCTGATGATTTAAATATTAAAATTACTCTTTTTAGGGGCATCTGGCTCTGGTCAGAGGAAAAGCAAGGGAGGTAAAGTAAGTCCTACCAACTTTTCGTCGTCCATTTCTGGCGGCCGACTGGGTGGCAACGTTGTTCTGCCAAATGGAGGGCTGACAATAAGGGACCCTGCCACTGGAGCGCAGTATGTGCAAATTCAGCTCCTTCAGGTAAGGACCGAGGAAGAAAGACCTGCTCATCTTCTCTGTCACTTGCTGAATCTGGCATTTATAGAAGAATCTAACTACCTGTGAACTCAGGTGCTGCTGCCCCCGTGAGATCCTGAGATGGGCAGTACCTACCATGTCCGTTAGGGCTTTCACCCACTGGAAATATCCTCCTGTGAAAGTTGATATGTGAACTGGCTTTAGAGATGTCTAGAAGTGCCTGAAAAAAGAGCTTGCTTAATCATTCATCTGCTGGAACCAGAACAGATACATATTATTTGCCTGAAGTTCTTATTTGCCTTTAGTACTAATATTCAGTTCAGCCTGGAACATATGGCCATTGTAAGTACAGGGAACATCCCATTCAGCTCCTTAGGCTGAAGCATGCTTGGGGTAGGAAACAGACTGGGGCAGAACAAAGAGTTTTAACAAGCTTTTACTTTGCATGGGAGAACTTTGATACCTACAAGTATTATAATTATTCCTGAGGCTGTTAGGAGAGAGGCAGAGCAGGTTTTGCATTTTGCCCTGAAGTATGAGGTAAGGGTGCTCTTAAGAGACTACAAGCATGCATTAACTTAAGGGTTACATAAGTGTATGGCTTTTTCCGCTGTTTGTTTTTGTTTTTTCTTTTCTTTTTTTTTTTTTTTTTTTTCTTCCCTTCACTGCCCTGCTCCCAAAATTCTTGTATTATTCCACCTCTCTCCTATTTAAAAGGTTAATAAGACTGGCTTCAAAAAATTCATGGAAAATGAAGTTTTGGCCTAAACTATTATTTCAGTACTATTGAAATAAAGCTTGAGCTATTTTTTTCTAAAGAAAATACCTTGTAGACCATGTGGGCTGGACAGTGGGACATGTTGGGCAGTGGTTTTTGGTCAGGTGTGTAGCTTTGTAGTATACAGAGAGAGGGTAATTTTATTCCACTTTATTGGTAATGGCAGGATATGGTAGGGAGCAAGCTATGGGTGGATGAAACCCTTTCTCTGTCTTTATTGCTGGTTCTTGAAGCAGCCAGATGTTCGCAGTTTCTACTTCAAAACCTTTTGGTGTTAGCATTTGTAGCTTAATACTAAAGTACCAGCTTCACATGACACGGTGAGCTTGTAGTCTTCAGCATGTTTTAGAATGTGGAAGATGAACTATTTCTCTCTTCCCACGTCTTGCCATGTTTAAGAGTTGATTATAGTCAGGTAGTAAGCTGTGCACTGGGTTAGGCTGAGGTGTAACTGGTGGTTAGCTTTCTGCATACCTCTGTGAAGCTAGGCCTTACTAGTAAGCTGTAGGAGCCTTATCAGACTTTTTGTTAAGACTGAGGTTGAGTGAAATTTACTGTAATGTTTGGGGGACTCATAATTGTGCTGTGTTTCTACCTTCACAGGATGATCCTCCAGGAGAGGGAGATTTGCCCTTTCAACTGAGCTCTCAGTCCTCCTCATCACACTCTCAGCTGACAGTGGATTTACCTGTTCACATACTTCAGGTACAGCATTTCAGAGTAAAGATAGTGTACTGTGAACACTCTGCCGTTCTGTCTAATTGAGATATGGTGTTTGTGTTTGGAAATTTAATTTCACTTACAATAAGCTGTGAGAAGTACAGTCCAAGATTAGATGTATTTTGTAAATGTCACCCACCTTTGACACATCCATAGCTGGTAGTTTTTCTTCCTCTGAGACCGAGTGGTGAATATGAAATGTTACTCATTCATTACTGCGGTGCCCTATTCTTGTTTTTCTGATCCCATATGGTAACATGAAATAAGTCCAGAAGGAGGATCAGAATTGGTATAGGCTGCAGGAAGTATTGGAAGTGCACTATAAATTCTTGAGCATAGATTTTTCAAATGGGGATCTAAATAGAAAAGCAAAATCAAAAAGTCTGGGCACTTATGAAATACTTGGTTTCAACTTTTTGCTTTGATAACTACCGAGTGTCAGAGGAGAGTCAGTTGTTTGAATACCAAGTTTCATATTTGGAGGTAGCTCATAGTCCTTGCTGCCTGTGTAAATGCCTCTTACCTGCCGTTCCAGCAAACGGTGTGTCAGGGAGTAAGAACAGCTGAGAACCCAGCAGCAATGAAAGGTTAGCATGTACGCAGACCGCATTTTCTACCTGACCATTTGAGGCTTTTTATAGACTCTGCAGTGCAGTATTCTCACCAACAGTGCTTCGTCTGGATAGGAAATAAAGCTTTTGTATTTTAGAGAAGTACCTTACTATAATAAATCTAGAAGTACAAGAGTGCTAGAATAGTTGGCCATGGTACAGAGTTATCAGATGAAAAGCAAATAGTCAGTGATGTTACCTCTTACTCATCTGAAGCATCCAAAGAAAAACTGAAGCAGCACTGTTTGAATGGGTCCCCAAAGTAGGAATGCTTTGGGTTTCCTCTAAACAATTCAGAATGTTTCTCTGATTTTGAATAAATTTCAAAGTAATGATTGATTAGCATTAAGACTGACTGATGAGCATTAAGAGCATCTAGAGGTGAAAGCGCTGAACTCTTCATGCTGTCTGTTTGCCTTAACAGGAGCCACACAATTCCACTGAAGATGATGCAGGTTCTGATAACTCCCAGTTCACTGGAAGCACAATAAACTTACAGGACCTGGAATGACCATTACTAAGAACATTACTAAGAACTTGAACATGAATTGGGCAATCATGTTTCGTCAGAGTGATATAACCATGTGGGTCTTTTTCCAAGGAAACTATGAAAACTAGGAGTACTGGATTATGGTTGCACTCCTTTCAATTTGCTAAGGGCAGTTACACCTGAAAGATCTTTCTCTTAAAACATGTAAATTCTACTTGATGTGCCTGTGTAAGATACTCTGTCTGCCTGGTGGTCAGAGAGACTGAGGCAGGCTGCTGTACAGTGTTGTTTCAGGGAGAAGTACTGTATTAAACTTCAAACTGAGGTAATATTTACTGTTTTTACAGGAAAAGCAAGTATTCTACAGCTAACACACGCAAATTTATAATCCTGACTCTAACAGTTTAAACTTTCCTTCTGTTGGTCTCCTGTTGGGGCCAGTGGCATTGAGGGTTTAAGAACAAATTTTGCAATTATTTTCCACACAAAAAATTGTTTCAGCCCGTTTGTTGGCGGAAAACTGGAATAAAATATAAGGCTTGACAAAACTAACATCCAATGCCATGAAAATGAGATGTTCCTAAATCTTTGTTTTAGAAAACTAGATTCTAAATGTTATCTTAGCTGGGAATCAGTTTGTAGCTCATGTTGAGTTTCTCCCTTTCTTTGCTCCTATGTCCCAAATAATCTGCTGAATTCTTCCAGCAACACTTGAAAAAAGAAACTGCAATAGAACTGTACTCACTGTAAGTGATTACCTAAGAGTCCAACAGCATCTGAGGGAAGTTAGTTATCTTTGTGTTCCCTTTTTGGGAGGAATGTTGACGGTCACTTCAATTTAAGCACCTTGATTAGATCTCATACATAAACTGCTGCCAAGTTACCTGTAAACTGGCCACTATTTTTTTTATTATTATTTTTTGATTGAACACTGTTAACACTTGTTCTTTATTGATATCCCGGAATATCCTGTGAACGTGGAGCTTCCGGCTGCTTTACAGAACATGCAGCTGTTAGACTATTTTGGGAGGGGCAAAGAATTGTTACCTAGGAAGATTTGCCCCAGTGAGAAACTGCAGTTTCTAGTGAGGAGGTGGGGGGCAGGTTGTATGTACTGTACTTACCTGGATTGCAGACACCTAAATAAGCATAGGGTTATATAGGAGAAAAGAACTCTTTGGTTACATTTTAAGGTAGTAATTTAAATGTTTCTTATGGTGATGTACTGAATGCCTATAAAATTATGTATAGGAGTTTGATAAAAGGGTGTATGTACTGTTTTTTATTCTCAATGAGGTGTGTGTGTATGCACGTATGTGTATATTTTTTACAAAATAAGATATGACATGCAGAAGAACATTGTGATCTTTCTAATCTTGCACATATTTATTTATTTTACAGTAATACTGATGTTGAATTCACCCGAGGTCATTCAGAAATGCTTTTACTTCCTGTGCCTTTTGAACTATGTATGTGTCCAATTAATTCTTTTGTTGAAGACTTGATAAAAAGTATACAGGTTACAGTCAACTTCAGATCCTTATTTGTAGGCAGTATTTTATTCTCTGGTTGAACCAGTTTATTTTTCTATCTTTAACTTCAGTAACTGAGCATTAGGGTCTCTGTTCTTCTTGTCCTGAATTTACAGCTTAAGTCCGGGGAGTTTCTTTACCCTCTCAGGAAGGGTTTCCAAACCAAACTAATTTATGCTGGAGATCTTCTGTCTGATGGCTGGAGTCCGCTCCTGAGAGGTAGAAAAGCCGAGGAGGAATCTTGTTGAAGGGCTTTGCTCGAGTGGTCACCATGATCTCCCAGGCATCAGAGACTCCTCGAGTTCCCAATGCCTGCATTACTCTGTTCTCAAGGACCGTACCAATACTTAATGTAGTAAAATGGCCAAGGAACACTCCATCTTTTTATGGGACTTGCAACTGAATCTTTCTACTTCTGAAAATGTACCTCACTCAGCTTTGTAAATGAATGTAAAGTGCTAACCTCTTGGGGCCGAAAATTGGATCACTTGGCTTTTAAGTCCGTTGCTGGCAATGGATACCTGAAGAACTGGTGGTGCAAAAGGGTTAATAAAGCTTTTTTTTTTTTTTTTTTTATGGTTACTTTGTTGCTGGTAATATTTTTGGTGCGATGCATCTGTCATAAAGCTAATGGTCAACAGCTGGCTTTTTGCAGGGCTTGTGGTCTTTTATTATTTTTTTCTTTCTTTCTTCTTTCCATTGCCTGTGTGTTCCTCACAGCAGTTGTGAGGCGGCCTCTATAATGAAATCCATCCCTCCCACTCCTTTGGATTAAGGCATTGTTTTCTTTATAATCACTCACTGGCTTGGCATTTATAAGAACTGGCAGGTGCTTAGCTTAGTCTTGCTATATAAGAAAGATGATTACTCAGGAATATGATTAAATCTTACTAGTCAGGTTTGTAGGGATACTGCTGTTTGTTTCAAAAGCTGGATGAGAAAAGCCTTGTTGCTAGTAGGGATCTGAGAAGCAAAAGGAAGGAGAATTTTAGTTTATTTTCTTATGTGAAAAATAGAGGGGGGGGGGAAAGATTACTGAGGGGTCTTGGAGCAGAAGGGAATTTTGTGGGGCTGCAAAGCTGGTAATCAAACAGAGCAGATGACTTAGACCTTTAACAGACTATGCATACACACAATACAGTTTTCTAAAACCTTTTCAGCCTTCCCTGTTGTGATTAAGGCTGTGCTGGTCAAGTAAAATAATAGAGCTGTTCTTGCTTCTCTTCATCCATTTGCTCTTGGGTCTGCTGCTGCTTCTCCTTCTTGGCAGGTGGGTGGGAGCGGAACACCAGCCTCCTGCCGGTCTGCCAGAGACAAGAGGCACCCGCGTGAGCCGCGCTCGGGGTCGCAGAGCTGCTGCGAGAGCCGCTTTGGGCTGCGGGTCTGCGCCCCTTGCTGGCGGTTTCCTAGGCAGGTTTGCATGTGGCTACTAAGCTTGGTTTTTCTCTTAAATAGGTGTCAAGTGGCTGAAGGCCAGGAATGTGCTACTGCTGCAGTTTCTACAAAGTACTGCTATGTGCAACTGTTCCCTGCCTAAAGCCTTATTTGCACTAAAGGAGGAGGATAGTTAAAAAAGGCTAGAGAAATATCTGAGGGAGCCTGCAAGTCTTTTTATTTCAGATTGGGTAAAGGAGCAGGGGCTCAGGGTGCCTGTTCTCACTCTCCCTGCTCAGTGCACAACTGAGAACTGGACTGCCCTCCTGGTCAGGTTGATGTGTGGAGCATCAGCCACTCACTTAGAAGCAGGAGCCGTGGCCTAAGGCCCTCTGTGCCTCTGGGGGTCACATCTCAGTTTGGGGTAACGTGGGTCATACCGGAAAGGGCATGTTCTGGTAGTATGGCTGAGCTGCTTTAGTGGCTTGGTGCTGTTGCAGGAAGTGTTTCCTGCTTCTGCTGATTCCCCTTTGGAAGATTTTCATGCATTTTCTTCTGATAGATTAACAAGTAAAATCAGCTTAGTGAGAAGATTGGCAAGGAATGGACAGGACCATGTGGTCAAGACACCGGGATGAGAAAGAGGAAGGAAGGACACTGAACCGGCATCACTCAGTGTAAGGGAGTTGCTTAAGTTTAGTCAGTCCTGTAAAGTGGATGACACCTGAGTATGGGTGTCATCACCCGACTATGGAGGCCCCTTCTGATACTCTTCCCTTAGATGGTTGATGTTTAGGTACCCCCATTTTCTCCCAAGTGAGCTGTCAGACGGGGCAACGTTTCCTAGAGACTACTGAACTTACCTTTTTCTTTATATCTGCCTGTGCTCTTGCCAGGGCCCGCTGCAATCTTTCCTCCTGTAGCAGCTTCTGTTGTCTTTTCTTTTCCTCTCTGAGCCTTTTATAAAGAACAAATATGATCTTGTGACCTTCAGAAAAAAAACTAAGTCGTTTTCTTAGTACCTTCTTTGTTATGTCACATTTCTTCCCTGATTCTTCCCTTCCCATCTCCAGACTAAGGTAACAAAACCACCCATGGAACATCAGGAGGAGGTATCCCACCCCTGCTACTAAAAGGTGAAGAAAGATGCAGAAGAGGAGAACAAGTAGAAACAAATGTCACTGATCTGACCCTAAAACCTCACGGTACTGTCTTGTCTTTTTTTTATCGCCTCATGGGCCTGATTCAGCTCGGGGTATCCAGTTGCAGCTTTACTGTTTGCATGGGGAGCTTCCATTGACTGAGCCAACAGGAACGTATGACCACAGAACCTAATTTTTTGAATTCATTTGCTACTTTTTAAATTTAATTGCAGAAGTTAAACTTCAGAGTTCTATAGCAGCAAGCATTTAGAAACTGCCATTGTTGACAAACGCCCTCAAGCGTCTTTCTGACGGAAGAGCTGGCTGTGTCAGATGCTCATGTGCTAAATAATTATACAGGTGCAGTTTTCTACGCAATCAGGCTAAATATTGCCCCTGCAAATTGTCATCTTAAAAATATGATTGTCATTATTGAATTTGTTCAAGAGGTTTGTTTTTCTTATTTCCCTTCAATTTAGGACACAGGTGCCTTCCAAGTCTTTTTTAATACAACTATGGGCTACCGCTTCCTCATCAGGATGTGCAAATGCTATGAACATGAAGCCCTTACAGGAATAAAATGGGATGTATTGGTTGCACATGAGCTTTCATATTTCTGTTGCTATTTCCTGCTTTGATCTGGCAAATTGGTCCCTTTCAGTGGCTTTGTTTTTGGATGTCAACATTTAAAAAAGAGATGCTCCATTTCTGGAGGAGGGTCTCCCCTTACCTCATCCTTCGTTCTTTTTCTTTAGCTTTCTCAGCCTGTTCTATCTTTGCTGACGGGACTCTCTCTAGGCACTCCAGTAAGTCGTCCAGCTGTTTTTCTATCACTGCCAGCATCTGCAACGTCCCTAGGTTTGCCTCGTTTTCTCCAATGCAGTGGCGATAGACTTCCAGCACCTTTTTGTTCAGGTTCGCAAGCATTTTGTCCTAAAGGCAAGAGAAGGCAGAGTGAGACAGAACCAGGAGGTACCAGCTGCGTTCTGCCCCAAATCACTAAGTCTGTCCAAAAGAAAACAGGATTAATACACTTCAGTGGCCTCCAACAAGATGGTAGGCTTGTTTTCTGGTTTGCTTAGCCCTGATGTTTGGAGTGGACAGCTGTACTGGTGTGTGGAATGGACAGGCTGCTGCAGTCCTCTCTGGACCCTACTGCAGCCTCCCAGCAGCAGCGAGGGCTGCACGTCCTTGTCCCAGCTCGCTGCTTTAGCAACACCTCTAACCGGCCCTTGCTGCATCTCCAGCGCTGAGAAAGAGGACTCATCCCTCACTGCTGCAACCGGCTCTCCACTCCCTTCCCAGGCTGGATATGGCTGGTGGACAAGAACAGGGTGTTGCATTCCTGCGCTCACCCCTTTCCCTGCTGTGTGCAGCGCCTACCTGGACATCGGCTTTGTATTCTCCGAAGGAAAAGATGCGAACCCTGAGCTTCAGATCTGCTGCAGTCTCCTCCTCTTTGGCAATGGAGCACTTGACGGTGGCTGCAAGCTGTTTCAGCTGCTCTATCTCCTGGTCCCTAGCCCAGGGAAGAAGGCAGGCATGGTTTTGGAAAGGGCATCTCTGAAACACACGGCTCCTCGCTACCGCACGGACTGGGACCGTCCCTCTGGCTGCCGGCAGATGGAGGCAGCACCTCGTGCCTTTTTGGGGAACGTGCACCTGCGCCTCGGAGCAGAGGGAGCTTCTGACTTTTCTGAGCTAGAAGCAGTGGAGCTAAACAGTATTCACATTTTTCTCAATCAATGTGAAAGGTAGATTCTACTTGAAAAAACATTCACAAGTAGTTAAGCTGCACTTTATTGAAATGCTGTGTGAAATACTATATTGCAATTGCATTTGGACTTCCTGCTGGCTTCCACTAGGAAGAGTCTGCACTGAGCAGACCATCGTGCGTGGTCTGCAGCACAGCCTGATGGCGAGGTGCCACTTGAGGGGGCATCACCTGTATTTTAAGGGTTCGTCACAAGGGTCCCCCTTCCGTCACTTACCGAATTGCAGAATCAGACTTACATCCTGTTACATGTGGTGATTAACGTGTGTCGGAGCTCATCCAGAGTTTCCTCAACATCTTGGGAATTCTGGATGAGGGATAAGTTCTGTTCCTCCAGCTCCGTGAAAATAGACAGCAGTTGTTGGGGGTCAGTAAAATACAATTCCAGCTCCTGGAGTGAAAAACATGTGATGAGTCTGTTCTAGCTTCTTATCCAGTGAGCTATATGGAGGTTGGTCTACACGTGGTATCTTCTGCTGGTGCATTATATATATTTACACATAAAAAAAAGCAACAAAATTTATAGCCTTCATGACAGCAATGGCAGCATGATGTGAAAATTTGTATCTACTCCAAAGAGCTCACACTGTAAAGAAGAGATGCGGTTTGGTTCAGCAGAAAAGGATGGTTAAGAACTGGAAGAGAGGAAAGCAAAGGACTATATGGGCTGATGGGAGAATTACGTATCCCAGTTATGCATGGATGGTGTAGATCATTTTATCCATGTGTGACTACAGATGTAGTGTTGCAGCTGTGTTGCTCTAAGGGTGTCAGGGAGGTAAGGCCCTTCCAGTCCTGATACTTATTGTGCTTTCGCTGATCACCTAGGTTCACATATGTTGGTAAACTGCAGACTTTAATGTCTTGATTTGAGAACTGAAGATGTCCTAAAACTCACCTGTTTGTTTTGTTTTTTTCCAATCCTCTTGAATTTTTTTATTTTATTTTATTTTATTTTTTTTCCCCTCACAGACTTGCCTAAATAACATGCTGTTTGTGTATGGCTGGGTCGCTCCAAGGAAGTGAGAAGTTGAGAAATCTTCCTCATTTGCCTTTGGAAAAAGTCATCCTCAGAATGGCTCTCTGGTTTCTTACAGCAGTGTGGGGTGGAGGGGCCTTGGGTACGGAAAGGTGATTTTTTTTTCTTTTCTCCCTAGGAGCAGGCCTGTCTCTGAAGTCTCAGCTTTTTATGGACAAGAATAATGTGGTTTGTGGTCTGCAGCCATTATGGTAAATCCAACAGAAGCAGGAGGTAAGACTTACCCTAAAAGAGAGGCAAGGCCCATAAAAAGGCTGTGTGTTTTATTGTTTTTGCTTTATTGAGAAGGTGATTTCTCCTCAAACTCAGCTGATGCTAGAACAGCAGAGACTTTTGCCTTAATTCAGTAAAGGTGGTTTGGAATGGGCAGGGGGGTGGAACTGAAACCAGATCAGTCCTGGTTATTCAAATGTTCTTCCAGATTTTTGGGTACCTGGTGGTCCATGTCCACCCTAATGGTGGACCACCCATGTCCATGTCCTATAAAAACCCCCTCCCTACTTCATGCAGAGGGTGCAGCTTGATGCTTGCCTCAAGTATCTGCACCAATACAATAAACTGCCTTTCAGGGAGTAAAACTGGTGCAAAGGTTGGGATTAGGAGCTGAGCCTTTGGGTAGGCACATTCATGATAAGGTGACTTTTGGGGCAGAAAGCCCTGGGAGGCTTGAGAAAAGCCCCAGCAGCCTGAGAACGAGGTGCTGTGAAGAGGTAGATGAAAGCTCAGATCCTGCCACTGTTAGAGGCAGCTGGGAAGTGGGACTGGGCCCTGGGGCTCAGGTGCCCTCCATCAGAGAACATCCCTGAGGTGCTGGTGTGAGGAAGGAAAGGGAAACCCTTACAGGTGGGTAGAGTTAAGAGAAAAAGCTGAATGGGAGGGCAGTGGAGAGTCAGCATCTTGTTATTGCGATTGCTCTTTGCTGCACTGATGTCAGGAAACAGTCAAATACCTCAAGAAAAATGAAGTATTAGCTGAGATGACTCCAAGTCCATGCAGTGTTACCAGACCTGGTAAGACCCTATCATACCTGCCTGCTCTCCATGTTTCTTGTTCCCAGCCTCCCTCAGGGGAAGCTTTGGTCAATCCGTCCCTTTTTCACTGAATCCTCTTTTTGCTCCCATGTTGTTAGCAGTGAGGAGACCAAGAAAGTAACAGACTGGAAAAGAAAAAAACCTGCTACTAATAAAGTAGCATAAATAGCTAATTTGTGGTAGCTGGATGGTTGTGCAAGATCAGCTATTCGCATGAATTGCAAAAAAAAAAAAAAAAAAAAGCATCTTAAAATGTTGGCTTTAAATGTCCCTTCAAATTTAATTTTTTTTTTTTAATTTTAAATTCATGCTTATCTGAATAAGGATAGAGGTAAATGGGATCTCATAGGTGAAAGAATGTTTAAGAATAATTATTTTAGAATACTGATGGGGACTAGAATTTTTGTGATCCAGTTTGCTGCATTTAAGATAAGTATTTGCCCTCAGCTCCACTTTCATTTTTGATTACTTTGAGCTGGAACCCATGGTGTTTATGTTGGATTAACACTGGATGAAGTATGACAGAGACCACCTATAATCATTTTTGTTGTTGTTGCTTTATGCTGTTTTGTTTTTAGAGCTCAAGAAAACACATTTTTGTATTATAAATGAAAAAATAACTGTTGTTGTTCTTAGAAAAAATTCAATTTTGGACATAAGATGATAACTTTACAAATTGCAAAACCTCTTGTTATGTCATATCTTGTTGGAGGGTTGCAAGCTTTGAGGTGATGGTAGGTTTTTGGAAAGTGGAGAAAGAAATTTAAACCAAGGCATTGCTAAAAACATGAACACTTATGACTACATAAACATACATTTATAACTAATGGCTACAGCAGCTCCTCAATTTTATAATGAATTTTTAGAAGGTGAAATAAATTAGTAACATCAATAAATTATGAAGGGAGGACAAACAATATATATTTCAGTATGAGATGTCTGACCTCATCCTCCTCGTCCGAGCAGGTTTCACTCTCTTGATCATCCACTAAACTTCTGAAAAGGCATTCTGTGTGTCAGGTCCTTAGAGAAATGATAGCTCAAAGGAGAGCTTGTTAGAGCATTATAAACACAGCAAAGAGCCAGGCTGACATCTGCAAGCAACATCTAGATTGAGCTCCAGGTAGGCAACAGCCTCCCTTTCTGTTGTGCACTGGCCATTTGCTCCTGAATGGTCCTTTGAACATTTGCAAGTCTGGGTCGTCCTTGGGAGGAGCAAAGTCTTGTTCTCCATATGGGATGTGTTACTGCTCCTAAGTGGCATGCTATGGCCACCATGGGAGTCTGCAGCTTTTACCCACATAGTGGAAAACAATAATTGATTGCTGCTTCCTCTGCACTGTCTACTAATGTTAAGCAGCAGTGCAGGCTCTTCCCTGCTCAGCACTGGGGACAAGCTGGTGCCAGTGCAAGGGAAGAGGCACCTGCTTGGGGTCAGCAGCAGATGCTGCTCGTCACGCTGCCCTCCTGCCCCTTTGAGGATGAAAACTCTCTGCTCGCAGCACCCTAGTTCCGGCCCCACTTGTGCCCGCAACACTCGAAACAGAGGCAGAGGGAATGGTCCTGCAAGCAATGGCTTAATTCAAAATCTCATGTTAACCATGGATTTTTGGTCTTACGAGATGTATGATCATCAGCCACTCACACTTTATTGTTCCAGGCAATTGCTGGCTTTGCCTCAAAACACTGGAGCCGGCAACACTTGCTTCATATACCCACCTGCCCATCCACTTCTCTGTCTGGCTCTGCTTATGGCTATGGAAGTGTTATTCTGCCTGCATCCCAGCATATGCTGCTGAAGCCTCCGTTACTGAAAGCAGAGAATCAGTGCAATGCTGGTCTGCAATGACCGTGGGCCTTCATTCATAGCAAAACAGCAGATGACAGTTCACCAAGAAGGTGAGGAGGAGGTTTCCTCTATACTGCCCCCATTCAGCCGCATGTTCTCTATAGTACCTGTGTTCTCCTTGTCTTGTACTTACAATTTATCTGTTGACAGAGGCTTCAGAATGTCTTTGAACTCTGACCCGATCTCACATAATAACCTGAAATCTGAACTTCCAGAAGACAGGGAGCTTTGCATATCCGAGTAGCTGGTTTTGGATAGATCAGCAGCCTTTGTCCTGAAGGTCAGGTTCTGGCCTGGACAGAAGAAGGGACATGCACTTAGAGTGCGGGACTGCCCGAGCAAGGAGTGGGAATCTCTCCCCTGGCACTTACCCTTCTCCACAGTACCACGACGAGAGGCACTTTCTTCTTTACTTTTGGAAACTCTTCTCAACTCCTGTTCCTTTGCGTGCCTTTTTGCATATTCATCCTGCCACTCTTTTGGAGACAGCTGATAGAGGAAGTCCCTGTACCTCTTGTACTCCTGCAAAGTATCCTCAAATTTGGATATATCACTGAGGTGAGAGAAGTGGACAAGCCATGCAAAGTTTGTTAACGGGGTGGAAAGCTTGAGCAAGTTCTTTCTGACTCTCTCTGACTCCTCCTGAAGAAGGGACGTGTCCACATGGACGTGCAAAGACAACCGTGAACCTGCCCTACTTGCTCTCTGTGCTTCCCTGATGTGGAAGCTGCCTGATCACATCGCTGTGGCCAGACTCTCGCTGCAGTCTGGGCTAACCACTGAACCACCTAAGAAGGAGGGAACACAGATCTCCCCAAAAGTGGTCACAAGCTGCCATCTGCAGCTTTGCCATGCTGGAAAACAGTGATGGAGTGGGATTCTCATAGTGTCAGCTCATGGCTGAGCTGAAGAGGCAAAGAAGTGTGTTCAGCAGAAAAGTGCTTCTGTTAGCTCTCACGTCCCAGCCAAACTTCAGCCCTTGCACCTTTGGGAAGCCGTCAGAGAGCTTCTGTGCCCTTCAGGTATCCCTGGGGGACTGATATGGCCCATGCCACCTTTGATGAAGAATGAGCCCGAAGTGACCTGGCCTGAGTCCGAGCTCAGCCTGAGCAGACATCAAGGATGTCAAATTCCTTCGCTAACCAACTGCATTTTACTGCAGAGCGGGTAGGAATGTGCACATGAGCAGTTATTGGATCTCAGCTGATAGGTGGTCACTCTTTCAGTTGTATATTCATCTCCTCAGGAAGGAAACCTCTGTTGCCAACACACTGCACGCAGGGAAGAGCGTGGCAGCCTTTAACAAAATGAACAGCTACTTTATTACTGAATGGTCATGGTGTCATTAGAAAAACTTGATTTTTTCAGTCAGTGAATCAAACTTCAAGCTACGTTTCATGACTTTAGTGCCAACCGTGAACTGAGAAATCTTTCTAAATTTGTTTTCAACAAGAATCCCTTTTTTGGAGTAGGGATGTTAACTTCAGGTCATCATTAAAATGCACAACTTATTTTTGTTTGCCTTCTACGCTGAAACTAAACATTTCATTTTGGCCTTGGTTTAGTTACACTTTTAAAAAATGCCATTAACAAGTTAGGTCATTTTAGAAACAAAACTAGTATCTGGAAAGCAGAAGTTGAAACATCCTGATGCTTTTAAAATGCAATATTTTTGGAACACTTTTTTGGGATTTCTTTTTCTCACTGAGAAATGCAGGCATAATGCTATACAGACTGCTAAAGGTTGGTAGTAAAAGTATTCAGTGTGCAAACATTACCTTTCGAGGTTCATTATTTGGGAAGTAATTGCTTGGATCTCCATTATTTTCTCTGTCTTTGCTGCAGTTTCTTTTTCAGCACTAGGGAAGAAGGCATAAACATAAGCTATAAAACAAGTCGACAGTTACTGGGTAGTGAACTGTGTGTAAAATAGAGTATGCATGTAAAATAGAGGGAAAGATGTGGGAGGGACTCCAGAAATCTGTCTTATACATGATGCACCACAGGTGGTACCTGGCTCCTATGTGAAGGCCCTGCTAGCAAAGAGAGTGTGCGGTCCCAGTGATGCTTGCAAGTCACAGCTTCCCTAAGGAAAAACCTGGTTACGGAGCTTTCGTGAGTGAATACTAAACCCTCCAGGGAGACACAGCAAAACCACCTCCCATGTTCAATGAAAAAGAACATGTGAGTGGTTTCCTCATTTTCCATTACATTTTCAGAGCTTGAACAGAAATTTTGTCGTTCTCCTTCAGGAACTCATCAAACATGACAGCATCCTTTTCCAGGTGGTCTTCAGCCTTTTCCAGTTTTCTTTCTTCTGTCTTTGCTAAGTTCTCCAGCCTCTGAATCTCATCCCTCTTTACTGCCATGGTATACTGAAATGAATCCAAAAAGCAAGACAGACACATTGGTTGGTTGGCTTGTTCTAATGTTATTCTGGTTTAATTTTGTTCTTGGTTATAGTTTTTGTCAGAGATTGTCATGATTGTTAGAGATTTGTCGTGAAGATTTCAAACCAGGATCTTGGTACATACTAGGTAGGTAGAGGCCAGGAGATATTTCAGAAGTAATATAGGGAATTAGCAGTGAAACTAAGGACAAAATCCAGGAGTTCCAGCACTGCCTTAAATCCTGAATGATAATGGTTGATTCAGTTGTGCTATAGCACAAAGGTGCTACAATAGAGGTGAATAATGGGGATATGCCAAGAGAGATCCCTTATTTTGGCTTCAGAAAGACTCCTAGGTATAATCTATATATGGGAGAGTAGTGGATGTCCATATCTCTCCAGGTCCGTCAAATGAAGTGGAAATAGTTGGAGGGCTGCTACTGGGTGGTAGCAAATGACTTAGTTTCACCTCTGTCTGGTGGGCCATGGGCTAATGAGGGTCTTTGATGCAGGAGTCAGACCACCAGCTCCTGAGGTCTGATTTCATGAGGTCTCCCTGGTGTAACCTCTGGGCAACATCTGTCATGAGGAAGCAAAGCAGTACAGAAATAAACAGAAAGCAGCAATCTTGAAGAAAGCCAAGTACCTCAAGTAAAAATATCTGTCTCCTGTTGTTTACATAGTCACGAAAGCTCTCTCTTTCTAAATGCTGATCTGTAATGAGAATATAAAGTTGCTCAGAGAAACATGGTCAAAGCAAAACACATTGAATATGGAGGCCTTCATGAATTTGGATGTGGTCGGCACTGGGGCCAGTGGTCTTGAGCCGTTGTGGAATTGGTTAGAATCAATTTTTTGTGGGCTTTGGTAAAGTTCCTCCTCAGTTAAAAGGTTTTAGCCCTGTGTGCGCTAAAATCCAACTTTAGGTCAGCTTATTGCAAATACCTCTATGACGCAGTCCTGCAAACTCTGTTCTGCCTCCCAGCTGACACCCAACTCCATGAAAGCCCAGCTACTTTGGAGGCCTAGGAGATGGTGGAATTTGGTCTACTAAAATACACCACACACAAAAGACACCACGTGTAAATGCAAGAAATGGAGAGGGCCCAACCAGAGTCACAAGATGTAGCAGATGACTACTGTGTCCACAGGCAGGAGGAGCTCCCTGAGCTGAAGCTAGAACTATATCTAGCTGGTGATCTAGCTGCCAGTCAAGCAGCAGCGCTACAAAGATAGTTGGTGTTCTCTACCTTTAATAAGGGCTGTCTTCCATGAAAGACTGTCCTGAAAAGCTTTCAGTCTGTCTGTCTCTGTTGCCTGTTTTCTATTCTCTTCGTCTTCCTCTTTCTGGAGCATTTTCCTGAACACATTTTGCTTTACGTTTATCTGAGTGGAGTAGGTCATTTTCTCGTATATTTTCATGGTCTTCCTCCTTTCACGTTCCTATGAAGAGATGTCAGTAATGTGAGTAGGTTATATGCTTCATCTGCTGTGGTTTTGAATGTCAGAAGTAGTTTATTCAGAGTCTAGAAATTTGCAAGCTTCTGGTGTCTTGCTTAAGCTCGTCTGCCTGGTTTATCTGACTAATCCTGGTGATGCCTTCTCTCGTTGCAACCAAAACACTTCCTCTCCTTTCTTTTCTTAGTGTTTGTTCACATTTGTTAGTGTTATGCATCCAGTCACCACAGTTTGGGCGTGGGGTAGACTGAGGAAATCCCTCAGCAGTCCTGTTTAGCACACTTTCTTTCTGAGCTCTTCCCCGTGCTCTCCTGGTGACTTTGAACCCAAGCGGACTGTCAGTGATCAATATGTGAGGTGAGGAGGCTTGCCTAAGCGTGTTTGGAGTCCTTGCCTTTGTGATTTGGAAACAGAGGCCCCTTCCGTGCTCCTGCCTGCCTTGTGCAGCTCTGTGCGATGCTCAGACCCCTCAGGCTCTCCCTGTGACTTCCCATGCCCTCTGGATCACACACCCAAAGAAAAGTCCCCTACGGAGGTAAGGAAGAAAAAGATACTCCACAGACCCAGCTCTCTGGTCTGGTGGGTTGCTATTTCTTAGGAATAGATACCTAAGGCATGAAACAGATTTAGTCCTTCTTCCTAAGCATTCGTATAGCTGGTAGTTCAGAAGAAGGTTGCATCAATCATTAGACTACAGCTTTCCAAGCAGAAAGGCAAGTCTGCTGAACTGGAAAGCAAGAGGTCTTACGCCAAAACATCTGTGGTTGTAAATAACAATAGCACTGGCAGGCATCTCCTGCAGAGACAGAGGGAGTGGTAAATCTACCTTTAAGTAAGGAGAAAAAAACACAATGTACAGATTTTGCACTAACAACCTGCAAGCCTTTGCTCCAGTCTGCTCTTGGTAAAGTTAATCCCCCGTGATGGACTTCAGTGGATTTGTAGTTTATTTGGTAGATTCTCAGCTGAACGTGTCAGGTACTGTTGTGCAGTAATTTTTGATAATATTTATGCTGGCTGCTTTCCCTGGTGAAAATCTGTGAAATATCTTTTGGTCTAAAGTTTGTATACATACCTTCTTAGCTTTTTCTCTTTCCTTGTCCCTTATTGAGAAAATATCAATATCTGGAGGGAGTGTAAATGGATTTTTCTTGGAATTTTCTTCATCCTCTTCTGTACTTTCTGCAAGAAATGGATGAAAATGTCAAAGCTGCAAAGCAGAATGTCAGCACCTAGGGCAAAGGAACCTCGTTCTGCTGCATTCAGTGTCATGCCTGGAGGGTGTCCCGCCGTGGTCATGGCTGTGGGTGTCTAGCAACACTAAATCAGGACTGGGAAGCTGGAGAGGGCTTGTGAGAAACACTAGGAGTTCTCTATAACCTAGAACTCTCTATTGCTTATGTTGACCATGTTTAGTGATCAGTTCAGGATTTTAACCTGGGATTTTACCAGTCTGGAGCTGTTTTATGAGGGACAGGTCGAGGATATGAAAGGATCTAGGACCAGCTGGAGTGCTGACAAGAGAGCTCTAACCAGGCGGCCACAACAGAGGACTCTGAGGTCGAGACTTCTGCATATTAGGCTCAATAAGGTAATTTGTCTTTTATTGCTCAGCAGTACTGTCCGTCTTTTAGACGCTAAGAAGAACCACTCTATGCCCTGAGGAATGAGATCCTGCTCCAACCTGTAGCACCTCCAAAAGTGCCATGCTATAGTCATTGCTCCCTAGCTCTTACTGGGTCACAAAAAGATATATTTTTTCTGCCTATGGTGCTCTCTGCCTTTAATGTTTCCTTGTTCATCTTCCATAGGGCAGCAGATGGTTAAATGGGTATATATGTATGTCTGTTATTCCTTCTATACCCTTCCAGCCCCCTAACTATGCACGCAGTGCTTCTACAGACTGACAACCTGCTGCTAACTCAAGCTGAGTATGCCTCTGGTTCATGACAGCTGACTGCTGACTTTTCATAACATTTAACAAACTCAATCTCCAACTGCAGAAGCCCCAATATACCTAGAGTCAACTGTCTGCACCTCCTCTAGCTCTGGTTATTGGTAGGTATCTAGCTCTCTCAGGAGAAGCAAGAACAAAAGCAGAACACACAGTCCGTTCTTAATAGTATAAGTAATCTTAGTCTGTTGTCAAAGCCTGAGGTACCTTAGGCACCCGAGAAGCCAAGGAAAACTTGGTAAGGAGTCTTGGCCATACTAGGAGTTTTGATCAGTCAGCGATCAGCATCTGCTCTGAGGAGCCATTGAAGGCAGGCCCAAGACCTGTGTTCTTTTACAGTATCTCTTCCCCTTCCCTAGCTTTATTTACTAAAGTCTTAATTCATTGTTTTCCTAAGGCAGAGGTTGTATGGAAACTGTTGGGGACCTGTCTCATCTGATTGGGGGCAGAGGAGTATGGAGAGAGGCCTCTCCTTGGAACTAGGAGCAAAGAGCTGCACGAGCATCGTGACGTTACCTGGCAGCACAGGCTGCGTCTCACAGGCAGTTCCAGGAGGGGAAGAGAGGCTTTCAGAGCTTGACTTTGTAGGTGATGACATCTTTGACCCTGCCCTAAAGAAAGCCATAAACAAATCAATAAATTAGGGCCTTGCCAATGGGTGATGCAGTAGGTTTTACAAGAATGGTCAGCCTACGGCCTTTCTGAAACTAAACCACGGAGTGGTTAATAACAAAAATCTTCAAAACTGTGGAATATCTGAGTTCTAGCTTAGAAAAGGAGACTTTTGTTACGGTATTTTTGGTTTGAGATTTTTTAATAGATTGTTTGTACTTTTTGGAAATAATGCCAAAAGCTACAGATGCACCTGTTGTGCTAACTATAGCTATAAAGTATATATACCAATATAGCTATAAAGTTCTAATGCAGATAAAAAATGGCCTTCTTGCTAGAGTCATTTGGCATATATTTCACTGCCTCTGACATTTTTATATCTCAGTAGCTACATACCAATGGCCAGTAGTATGTGAATGGATAAGGCATTCATGGTTTTAATTACTGATATATTTATCCAGTGTTTTTGCTAGCATCAAGCTGCTGTGCAGAAAGAAAAAAAAAAAAGCTAAAGCAAACATGCAAACAGTTCTTAGCATAATATAATAAAATCCATCTCCATGTTCCCAGAGCACTGAATAAGCATATGTTTTATACGTTGAAATAATTTAAGCAGTACCATCATTTGCAGAGAAGTCTCATTATCCTCACAAGGAAATCATTCCAAATTTTGATCTATGGTGCAATTATTCTAGGGACAGACGTGTCCGTTTTCCAGATACGCACACTCGCACGTGGAGAAGTAAATCATTAGTGCCTGTGATTTCCTAGTGAAACACATCAGTTCCTCACTCATCTTAATAAAAATTCCTGTTCAGTGTTGAAAACAGAAAAGAAATTGCTGCAATGTTCCCTTATCCCTTTATATTTTGCTTTGGCTTCTCACCCGAAGGAGACCTCCCCGTGCTCCTCTCCACTGCCTGCCTTGGTGGGACGCGGCCCGGGGACATGGACACTCTGTGCGGCCGGTTCCATTGGCGCTTTTGTCCTTCTTGTGTTTGTGCTGTCATGGAAACCTTCTCTCCTGTTGCCGGGTGGCATCCGACGTCATACAGTGGAGAAGGACTTCGCTGCTCCGGAGGGAACCCGGCTCAGCCCCCTGCGCAAGGGCTGGAGCTGAGGTGGGTCCTCGTGGCTGCGGTGGGAGGTGATCCCAAAGCACCTGCCCTGGAGGTGCTGCTGGAGGTCCTGGGCGGCCACGTCCGGACCACATCCAGCCCTCCATCTGGAAAGGGGAAAAAAAGGGCTGAGGGGTAAAGGGTTTCCATAGCTTTCTGGGACCTTTCATTTTCATTATTTTAACCCATTATACCCCATGGCCTGGGCCTCAGGCATTTAATTGCATCTCTGCAAGCAAAACAGTAGGTTAAGGAAATGAGACCTGGAGCTGAGGACTGAAAAACTGACTGTCATTTTTGGTCGCTCTGTGATTTTGAGCTCTCATTTTTTACCATCTGCCTTGTTTTTTGCTGCCTGCCATACCCGAACAGTTAGAGTTTGGAGGTTGTATGTGATATGGGTGAATGAATTGCCATTTACTGGAGGTTCTCCAAATGAACTGTGCTATAGAAACCTAAATATTATGTTCTGTAATATCATATATTTCTACAGATGGTTCGGTAATATATGAGCTGAAAAAAATAGTTCATTTTCCAGGGAAGGAAAGATCTCTAAGTCACATATTGTCTCTATCTTGTTCCTGAGAAGAGAAAAACAGTCTCCAATGGATGATATTCTTCTCTGGGCTCTTTAGATTCTGTATTAATAAAACTTGAGCTGTCTGATATAGCATTTTCTTTCTTTTTCTGATATATTTCCAAGCAGCTTTCTCCATCTGAATAAGTCACACAATAAGTAGCATGATTTTCCTAAGTGCAAACTCCCATTTGATTGTTACAGTTCTTTTCCATAATTGCACATTCTCAAGAGACTGAATTCAGGCAACAGAAGGCAAAATGCTTACGAAGAAATTTCTCTTTATTTTGCACATGAATGCTTTAACTTTTAGCAGTGATGCAGAAAAACATAGGGCTATCTTTAGTATGTTTTGGGAAATTTCCCAAGTGTGCTGGGGAATGTGTATCAAAAATAAGGCAATGGAATGATTGCAGAAAAAATAATCAGGAATAAATTGTGCTTTAGCTGCATTTTTCTAAAGGCGTAGCATCTCATGGTCTTTGTTTAGAAATAGAGGTTTTCTGCAGAATGGCAGATCTGAAGCAGTAATAACATGGAGCGCTCATGGAAATATATAACAAAAACCTAGAAGAGTTATACAGCTATAGCTCTGGCATGATCTCTGGCATCACTGCATGATGCTATTACAGATACATCTGAGTACACACTTCCTGAAACCAGAACAAAGCTTATTTTAGATGCAGAGGTGTAATCTGTGAATTATTGGGAATGTACCTGCTCTTCGAAGCGTTGGTTCCTTGTTTGTACCCCACACATACCATAAGCTATTTGGGCTTTGTGTTTCCTAGAGGACAAAGAAATTTTTAAGGCCAGGAGGACTCCTGGGATCTATCTCTATCCACCATGGGCTTGGTTAACAAATGGAATAGCTGTCATATGCACATGATGGGGAAGTCTGCCTGGTGGCACTGGCTGTGCGGCTGACTAGTGCTGCATCTTGGAAGTGATTTCCTTGTTGTATAATGTAGCTTCAGGGCACCAAATTTCTGGAGGTTGTTAAATGTCTGGACAGTGTTTTCTTGGTGCACATCTGAGGCAGGCAGCTTGCATGATAAGATTTACAGATTACCACTTGTGCTTCCAGCAGGAAGATGCTTGTGGTTTCGGGGGCTTGTGGAGAGGAGTTGTGTTAGCATGTGGGATTGGGATTTCCTGATGAGTTTATTTCTTGGCTCTCTCCGTTTCTTTCTTGGTGGGATTATTTGATGCCTCAACTCCTTGGTCCCTCCCTGTGTGATGCGGGAACACTGATACTTGCTGCAAAAGAGCCGTGAGAGTTAATTAGTTTTGGTAAAACATTTTGAAATGGCTGGCTGAGAAATGCAGCCAGAGATGAAAGCTGAATAAGTATCTAGATAAATAACAGTTCCTTTGTACTCTTTTCATTATAGGAAACTCCCTGTGTGCCCACAGGATACTGCACAGGTCACTGAGTAGTCGTGTCCCCATTGCCTGAAGTAATCTCGAGGGGTCTCATTTATGTATTGTGCTTCAGCTTTTGCAAAGTGAGCCACAATAGTTACCACAGAAAGAGGAAAGCCTATTAGTAATCAGAAAATGGCCTGGAAATATCAAATGGCCTGGCAGATTTCTTTCTTCCCTGGGCCTCTTGCTCTTCTCTTCCCTGGTGAACGCTGTGGCTGCGGAGCCCAGAGCGTTCCCTGCGGCCGAAGGGGTCTCAGGCCCATTTCCTAGGCTGGACACAAGGAAGGAGGACCTTGCGATGCCCACGAACCCGTAGGGTTTAACCACTGGCATGGCTGTCTGCTCTCTGTTCCCTTCAGGAACACTTCCACTTCCAGGAGGAGCTGTATCTTGATGTATTTTCCTGCTTGGAAAACGTCCTCTGGGAGCCTTGCACAGCCAGAGTCAGCCACGAGATGGCAGCAACCTTGTATTCCCAGAGCCTGGGATTTGGACCCACATTTCCTTCTCTTGTTTCTCAGTGCCACTTTTACCTTAAGGATGACATTTCCAGACATGATGAGCAACAACAACAAAAACACCTGGCTCATCCACTGGCGATGACGAGAAGATGCTCTGCGTTTTCTTTGTGGTGGGACCCTCGCTGGACCAGACCAGCTGCTTTGGCAACGCAAAGCTGATCCCGCGTGCGCCGCGGCGGCCAGGAGCCTTCCCTGCAATGGCTACACGCGGTGCTCTCCTCTGAGACCGCAAAGGAGCGGAGCAGCTCCCTGCTGTGCTCTTGCTCCTGATCGAGCACAGCCAACGCCGTGAAGGGTCAGCTGATGCAAATTCCCTGACTTCTGCCCTGGATTAGTCAGTGTAGGGACAGACAGATGATCTGTGACTTTTAGGGGTGTAGCAAAGCCTGACAAAAATGCAGCTGGAGATGATGATCACGGAGTAATACGGGTTGGGAGGGACTTCTGGAGGTCTCCAGTGTAACTTCCTGCTCATTTCAAAGTGAGATCAGGTTGCTCAAGGCCTTGTCTTGCTGGGTTTTGAAAACCTTGGAGGATGGTTGTACAGACTCTCGAGGCAAGGGCGGGCTGGCTCTGGGAGCCTGAGGCTGGGCCCCAAGGTAGCCCCACTGACTTGTTTCCGTACGGGTATGAATATAGGATATGGATGCAATTTCACAGCCAGCTATGAATAACCATTTAGACCTCATCCAAACTGAAAAGCCATAAGCAGTTCCAGACTTCCCTCAGAGCTAAGTACATTTGAGGCACAGGAGTTTGCATTTGGCATATTATAGAGAGCCACCACATTGAAGCCCAGGAGACTTTCCGAACTGTGACTATAAATTCACACTATTTCTGGAGACAAATGACCTGGAGTTTGCAACTACCTGATTTTATAGCAAGTTCTTAATGGCACAGTTCCAGCTTTTTTCCTGGCCCTTGCTTTGTGGCACCATAAAGCAGAGTCTAGTTGGAGGCCTGTGGTTAGTGGTGTCCCCAGGGGTCAGTCCTCGGCCCAGTCCTGTTCAATTTATTCATCAATGACCTGGATGAAGGGATGGAGGGCTCCCTCAGCAAGTTTGCTG
>VZSV01000119.1:934936-952044 GCA_013398735.1 Nothocercus julius
CACCAAAAGTTCCACAGGACCTTAAAGAAAAATTTCTTGCCAGTGATGGTGCCAGAGCCCTGGCACAGGCTGCCCAGGGAGGTTGTGGAGTCTCCTTCTCTGGAGACCTTCCAAACCCGCTTGGATGCAGCCCTGAGCCACCTGCTGTAGGTGACCCTGCGTGTACAGGGGGTTGCACTAGAGGATCTCCAGAGGTCCCTTCCAGCCTTAACAATTCTGTGCTTTTATGAACACTACAGCTGCTGTCACTGAATGGAAGCTGATCCAGCTGAAATTACCCTGCCTGAAGTAAAGATGGTTTTTAACACGGTCACAGCGATGGCTTGAGGAAGAAGCCATCACACTCGTCGGGGAAGGTAGAATTGCCCCCCTAGTAACAACCTGTGCTTGGATCATCTCAGTAAGATAATGAAACTGCAGCCTTATGGTTGATAACCAGGGTGGTCCTGCAAGTTCTGCACGGATTGCCTTCAACAGCAGTTTATGGATGTGACCAAAAAGGTTTCATAAAATGAAAACATGAGCCATGCTGATTTCTAGGAGCTGCAAAAGGGAGCACAGGTTTTATGCCTCCAAATGCTTTCTGCTCATGGGCAAAGGATTAAAGATAAAAATGACCCTGGTGTTCACTTTGCACCTGACTGGTTTCAGCCTTGCCTGGAGAAAAGGCAGGGCGGCTTTTACAGGAACTGTTACCAGGGATCCAAAACTGTGGTTTGTATTCACAGGGTACCTCATGGGATCCACCTTCCCTTGCCGGAGAAGGAGGCATCACTGGGTACTTACTGCAGTGTCCCAGAAATGTTTGTTGCCAGATGGGCTGTTTCTTACAGATCCATATATTTGCAGCCCGACTTTACATATGGAGCTGAGAAGCTAAGCGACTGCTGGTGCCATGCAGCGGGACTCTGTCAGGACAAGCCTGAAATCCACTTCTCATAGCTGTTTAGACAGAGTGACGGACAGCACAAGCACATTCCTCATGCAACGACAGCTTTGTTACTTGGAAATGCTGGAAAGTTTCCACATCTTGTTCCTATTGCTTTGCCTGCACCTACATGAATGTGCACTGTCCTCCACATCAGGATGTCAACAGATCCTGCGGCTTGTTTTCCAATGAAATGTCTCCTCTTGGGTAAATATTACATCTGAGATTGCTTTGCCAGTGGCTTTCCTACCTAGAGTTTGTACAACAAGTCAATGCCCTGCTGGGAGATAAGGGGAATTCTTGCTGTGAGTGCTGTTTGCTGCTGGGCTATGCCACCCTGCTCTCCCTTACAGGCCTCTCCTTTAAAGGCCTTTGAATGTGGCCTAAGCTCTGGAGAGCTGGAGGTTTTAGCAAAGTGAGGGAAATTTAAGACAAGCAGTTGAGCGCTTGGGCAGAGCAGGCGGGCTTGTTTATTCCAACAGCCGTGCCTTGTAAATTATTCATCTGTATATAACCGAAACACGCGGGTCCTCAAAGGTCTCCTTATGAAGGGTGGGGTGAAGGATCACACCAGGAAGGGTAACGGGTCCTGGAGAACCCTCCTGCTTCTGCCAGCGTCTGCTCTACAAAAAGGGCCATTTGCGGGACGAAACTGAGTCACCAGTAAGTGACGTAGTGCACAAATGTAAAAACTCTTTCTGTATCGGTTTTCCCCACAGTGGGAAACACAGATTTGAGGTTGGTTGTAGTGACCATATACACAATTGATGGGCATATACCAAATATCAGTGCACTCTAGACTTTTGCCTCAGTGAAACAGAGAACAACTTTCCAAAGAGCGAGAGAGATCGGAATAGTCAGCTAAGCAGAATGGAAATCCAGCACACTTCTGCTCAGCAATTCTGTCTCTAGACAAAACCAGACTTCAACTAATTAGAAAGAAGAGATGCTAGCTGGAACATTGATTGGAACAACTATCATCTTTGATGTTTAAAACCTATATTCTAGCTCTCTTGTAGTAGGTTTGGAGAGAGAGAAGGAAAAAGAGAGTTAACCCTTTACCTGGCTTCTTTTGTTGTGCGCAGCATGTTCTTGGAAGAGAGCATAATGAAACATCCACAAAGAGGTTTGGATTCCTTTTTCGGGGGCAAACAATCCTCTAATAATGCAGAACCATCAAACCAGCGTTCTCAGCCCTTCCTTCTCACGGGGTTATTAGTAAAGTGATCTTGCTTGGCTTTCAGAGGCCCGGTAAGAAGCTCTGGGCACAGGGCCAGCCACTGTTTTTTGCTGTGTGTATTGTACTGAGGAGACACCTCTTCTCTAACCTGTGCTCATTTGTTTCTCTCAAGCCTGTGTTCCTTCTCATTAGACTTGATGTATGATCTATAGAAAGTGCAAAGAGCTTAGCTGACATCTGATATGCTTATAAATAGCACGTCTGCCCTGCTACAGTTCTGTAGCTGTCCCAACATGAGCAAACAGTCAATGTATTGCACTCTTCCTGGAACTGGGTTGCTATCGAAGATTTTCCTCTAAACCATCCAAATTTGGCCTCTGCTGGAAGCCGGGTACATGACTGCAGGCACCGCTGCTCTGTTCCAGATTGGCAGCTCCTCAGTCTTGTCCTCCTCTCCGATTCCTCCCTAGGAGACGAGGCAAAGGCGCCATCTGAGTAATGAAACTCATGTTGTTCCCTGTTCTCCCTGCGTCTGTCCCCAGCCAGTGCCTTGGCCCAGGCAGGATCTCCTTCAGTGCAACTGCAAGTCCCCTTCCTCTCCTACTGCCTTGCGCACAAGTCACCCCAGGCTCCTTTTACTTCTTTCTTTCCCACACCTCCCATTTCCTCCCTCTCTATTAGGGCCAGATCCCGATTTCCTGATGCCTCACCAAGTCCGCCAGAGTCTGGCAGTCCTTGCTGAGGTTTGTTCTGTGACACTTCCAGGCGCATCAGCCCTCCTCGTCTAAACACAACACACTTGGGCTTCCACTGACTAAGAGCAGCAAAGGTAACAACCAGTCCCCAGTGCAAACTCCTCCACTCTTTTTGGTACATATCTCTCAAATGCTTTTTATTTTGCTAACTTCTTTGGTAATTATTGTCATTTTCCACTCCCCCACACACTTTGAATGAGCCTCAAGTTCAAGTCCTGAAGAAACCACCAAATAGAGATGAATTTGGGCAGGAGACCTAGGGAGGCTTAAGAGACTGACTGGGGTATTTAAGATTATCTCTGACTCATTTTCTTGTAGGTCTGATGCAAGAAGTGAGTCAGATCCGTCCGACGCAGCCTGACCCCACAGACAGCCGAGCGCGGCGCGCACAGCTCCTGCTGTTTTGCAAACGGAATAAAGTTCACTTAGCGCAGCAGGCCCCCGGCTATATCTGCCATCAACTCAGAGGCCTCTCGCCTTAAAGCTGGCTGCAGTCGCGCTCATGCGGTAACTCGCTGCAGATCCCGTCCCTGCAAAATGCTCTCAGGTGTGATAACCTCCCGGGACCTGCCAATAGCCTCTGCTGGTTCCCAGGGATTAGCCCCCTCCTGCATCCCACGGCAGGATGCAGAGCTTTCCACCTCAGCATGGGACGGAGGTGCCCATCCGAGCCAAGCAGCCTGCATGGGGCTGACGCTCTGTTTGTGGTTGGAGGTATCAGTGACGGCCAGGCTGTCTCTGAGAGGCAGCCCTCTTTTGCAAGGGAAGAAAAGGCTGTTTCCTGCAGTGCTGAGTGGGTCATGCTCAAAATGCTTATGGTCCCAAGCCTCTTTGCAGCCAGTATCCTTCCCAAAGAGCATTTCTTTAAAGAGCTTTCCCTCAAAGCAACACTGCCAACAATAGTCTCACTGTAACTTTGGTTTCTGGCTACTTTCTAGTTTTGTATGCTGCTTTTACTAAATGATACCCTGTTTCCCAAGGATCTTTCAGCCTCTAGGAAAGTCCTCCTTTGCACATGGCTCAGCTGGTGATGGCCTCTCCTGGTGCTGGTGGTCTAGGTAAGTCATCCCTACAGATTCAGTTTGTACCGTGTTGAACTCTCCGTGCCCATCTCCCTCCTGGAGGTGTCTGCTGCCTGCTGAGCAGCAGCGGTGAAGGTCACACGCTGAGGTATGAGCGTTAGACAGAGGCAAGCAGACGAAGCTTGCTCACATTTCTCTCCTTACATTTGGATCCCATGTTCTACCAGCATCTCAACTTGTCAATCTCTATCCCAGTTTCGCTGTCATCTAAGTCTCGGTGGTCATCTGGTTGGACTCTGCCTGTTTTCATGTAATGGGAGGTGGGGTGACCTCCTACTACAACTTCTCTTGCTTCCCTCCCTGCAGCCCCATTCCCCGCGCTGGTGGGGCAGTCACCTCTCCTTCAGTGTGTTGTTCCCATAAGACAGCAATTTCCTTCTGGTCTGTCTCCCTGAGAGCAGAATTTGCAGTTTTGCTTCCTGGAGAAACACATTGCTGCCTTTGGACTGTGGGCTGTGTCACTGCAGGTCTGTGATCCCTCACCCCGTTGTTCTTTGCTGCTGCTTACTCTAAGTTTCTACCCTACATGTTGTAAGGTGTATCCTGACCCCAGACTTCTCCCTACGACAAAAGGTGTCAGGAATGCTCAGAGCTTCTGACAGAAGTTTCTTTCGGGAAGAGCAGTAATCTCACTCTGCTGGACATAGATTTGTGCCAGGTTAAGCCATCACCCTTGAATGCCTTTTCTGTTCTTGTTCCAACACTGCTTCCAAATTGGAAACCTGCGTATGATAGGAGGAGGGATGTTGCAACACTGGGAGGATGAATCAGGCCGGGGGACAAGAGCCATTTCTACTGCTGAAAAGGCTCAGCTGCAATCAGGTGTCCACTGAAATGGGTTTTCCCTCTCACCCCATCTCCCAGTGATTGTGCAAACCCATCGAACTCTGTGTCTTAGGAGCACTTGTCCCAGCATCAGCAGTTCTGTGAGACCCTGGGGCACTGCCTGGCTCAGCAGTCTGCCCATGGCTTTTGCCCCTTTTGGCAACAGCATGCCCAAGGCAAATGACTTGCTTTGGGAACAGTCTTGGTTTGGGCTCAGATTGGCAGCCTCCTGTTCGAAGTCCAGCAGTGCATCCAGGTAGAGAAACCAGGCTGAAATGCTTGCCATGCTGTGCCCCCTCCTCCTTCTCAGAGGGTAAATTCTGCAGCTGCATCGATAAACGGATAACGTTTATCAGGATATCAGGGTAACACGGTGGCCCATGTGGATGTGCAGCGGACATGGGGACTGTGATGCTGAAGCCAGGCAGAAAGCTGCCTGGCCCGTTTTCCTCTTGAAGGTGAGGGACGCGGAGGCTGCAATAATTGAGCTGTCAACAATTTTCTTCATTTGTCTGGACCTCAGTGGGCTCTGAAGAAGGTCGAGAAGTGCCAAGTTCTCTGTCTGGCCTTGTCCCAGGTGAAGGCTGCCTTCCAGAGTGGCTTGGGAGCCTCTTCTCAAGGTGATTTTTCAGCATTTTCACTCCTTTCTGCACCTCTTGATCTGGGTTGCTGCAACTTCCCCTCTGGCTTGTGTTTTTATGAGGAATTGTCTCACCCGTTGGGCTCTGGGGACTGGGGCACCTTCCCATCCTCTATTTCCTTCCAGAAAAATGGTGCCACAGCTGGGCCGCACCCAGGATGCCTGGATACAGCCCAGCTCCGACCCCGGCGGATTGTAGCTCTGCCGACCACTTGTCTGAGCCCTTTCTGGGAAATTTGCAGACTCTCGTTGCCTTTTGCCAAGCTTCCACCTCTGTCTTCCCGTTCTTCGGTGCATCTTCAAGCCCAGTGGCCCCTCCGTTGCTCGTTTTCTCTCGCTTTGACAAAAATGTTCATCTCAAAGGTGACATCCTGCTCTCTGAGGCCAGAGCTGACCTGTCGCCCCGTGCATTAACAGATGCTGGAGAGCCCTCGGCGACCTTCCTTGCTCCTGCTGGGGCCCAGCTCAGCTGGTTGCCTTGCAGCTCTTCTGCATGTGCTCTGCACACTCAACTCCAGCCTTCTTCTGGCTTCCCCATGAACCTTCCTCAATTCTCTTACTCCAGAAAAGACCTTAGTATCTTCATGCACTTTTCCTGACTGAGGAACACCTGGGGTTTTTGTAACTTTTATTTCTTTTCTCCAAGCCCATTTGGGCTAGAAACTGTCCTGACAAAAAATAATAATAAAAAACATTTCCAAGAGGTTTAGAAACCCTCTTTTTCTGCCTTGCACCAACAGCTTGAGAGGACAAACGGGTCTTTTCATCCATTGCTTTCCTGCTGTCCGTTTGTGGCCCCTCTATTTCAGAAACTCCAAAAGCACATTGTTAAATGGCTTTTTGAACTGACTCGCACTGATTTTACCTACTTGCCAAAACTACATGTTTTTTCAATTTTTTAAAGCACTGAAGGCCTGATCCTGGAAGCGCTGAGCCAATGTGCTATGAGGCACAGTTAAGCCTGACTCTGCAGCAAAGTTTGTTTCAGTGTTGCACAACCCATCTCTTCGCCAGGGGAATCGTGTGCAATCTCTGATCTGGACAGACGTCAAAGCTTGAGACATCTCAGACCTGCGGATGGCTCTGGGGACCCCCAGTGTGACCATGGGGACAATGCCCCCCCTTTGGTGTCAGAAGCTGAGTTTGGGTTCCCAGCGCTGGAAAAGCCAGACCTGGCAATTTTCTCCAGCAGCTGGAATCGCTTGACCACCACTAGCTCCATCTAAGCAGCCCAAGCAGCAGCTTACTGAATGGCAGCCCAGGTGGCCCCTGTTGCTCTGCACCGTGGATATTTGCTTACGTGCCTGCTTATTCCTTGTGAATTCCAGCTGCCCCAGCCATCATGAAACCTATGACGGAAAGCAGATGGAAATTGCTTTTAAAGGGAGCATCCTCCAATTTCAACCTGTGAGCAGGATAGCGGCTGAGATAAAACTCGAGCAAATTTGCAGCCTTTTGATCTTGGGGCTCAGGCTGGCACATGCAAATGTGTATTATCTGCAAGTGCAGCAGCCAGCACGACAGAGGGTGCCAGTAAATCCCTTGCTTTGGCTCGGTGCTCATCTCCTTGGGACTGACTAAGAGAAGAAAAGTCCATTATCTGCCAGCAGCTGTTCTGTACGCTTGCTGCTGAGGTCTGCTGAAGGTAGTAATGACAATTGAAGCAGCAGCCTCAGCTTGCAGCGTACCAGCGATGGTAAAAATAAACGTGGCAGATACACCTCTACACGTGACTGTTTGCAGTGGGGAAGGTTTCGTGGTGCTGCGGGAAAGGAAGAGGCAAACCCAGCACTGAAGCAGCGGGAACACGCTCCCCAAAGCAGGGACTGTGTCCCCAGAGGTACAGCAGCGCCGGAGAGTCGTGAAACGGAGCCACGCAGCTCAGCAGGACGTGATTCACTGCCGCCTCCTGGCATCATTACAAACATTTCTTGAACCTTGCTGGCCCTTCACTGGACCCAGTCCCTAATAACGTGTGGGGCATTCCCATCTGCCAGACCCAGCTTGCAGTGGGCTGATTCCTGCCCGGGGCAGGTGAAGAGAGATTTTGGCTGGTCAGACTTTGCATGCGGGTCCAGCCTACAGTCCACTCTGACAGTTCAGTGCATAGGTCAGAAACAGCAAAGGAAAAAGTGCTCGACAGTTTTAATTTGTATATGAATGCCCAGCACTTCCTAGATTCTTCTTAAAAAGGTGTTGACAGATTAAGAACAGCTCCCAAGCTTAGATTTTGCATATACGTGTTTTTTCCAAGTTGTAAATGCAGCAGGAGGAGTTCCAGTGGGACTGGGGGAAGTGTCCTTTCCTTTGGGCAGCCCAGCACCGTTCAGCAGTAGCTGCACATGGAGCGCTGGGCTGGGGCGCTGCAGTCTCATGGCACCTACCTAAGAGATGACCCGAAATGCAAGCAGGAACGTTTATGGGGCCTTGATGTCCCAAATGAGAAAAGTGTAGAGGGAAAAAACAAAGCGAAGAAACTATGAGATGTATAAAACAGTAGAAAAAATGCTTAGTTTAAAAAATGGAGAGGGAATTGGGTTTTTAGCATGTAGCAATACAGGTAAGGAAAATATCTTTACAAAAAGTGTAACTTTGAGCTGGATATAGGACTCTGCCAAGCCCTCAAAGTAAATAGTTAATTACTGGATCAATGCTGATAAAGATCCAGACTTTGCAGTTGATTTCTTTTCCTCTGCTGAGCCTGCCAGTGAAATTCCTGGTTAGTGCTGGTGTTGCTCTGGGCCCATGGAGACTAGCCCATCAGCAAGTAACTTGCACATGTGATTATAATTGATTTTGCATGCTAAAAGCGAGAAACTTGACATCCTGGAACCACTTGCATTTTCTCTGACCAGTGATAACTGTTCTCTCTTATTTTTTGAGGTGAAAGGAGAGCTTAGCTTTCTTGACTGGTTGGCTGTCCTAGTGAGGCTGTGAAAAAGGCTGGCACTGCAATGCTGTGCTGTTTGTGGGGCAGAAATGAGCCTATATTTGCCATAGGGGCTGTGATATTGGGGCAACAATGTCATTGCAAGAGAATTGCAATAACGAACTTCAGCTAAACCTGACAAATTGGCCTGATTGATGCTTATCTGTAATAACAGAGCTGATGCGTGTTGACTGACAGCAGCAGTAGTGCTACTTTGAGAAGCCCTTCAAGTACTCATTAGTTCCATGGAGGACTCCCAATTAGACACAGACTTAAGTAGAAAAACAGCCTGGGTTTAAGTGCTGCCCAGGCATTGGGGTAAGTTGGCTTTAGAGCCATGGGCTGGTGCTATGTTGCTTGGGATCTCCAACAGATCCCAAGTCCACTTGGTCAAATCCTGGGCAACTGTTTATACTCTTTTGGAGAGAGGAGGTTTAGAGCTATCCTTTCTCTAGGCAAAGCTGAATTAGCATGGACATTAAGTGGAGCGTATGGAAGAGTGACACAATGAAGATGTGATGTTATTTCCCACTCAGTGACTGCAGATTTTTGCACCCTGCGCCAATGACATGATTCAGGCACCCTGAAAAAAGCACTTTGCCATCTTCTTCTCTTCTATGTATTTTTCACCAGTCAGTCTAAACGCATCTTATGAACATCATACATGTGCTCAATACTGTACAGTATCAAATTATCATCCTTGGTGAGCAGATGGAGAAACTGAAGAGCAAGGAGATGAGGTAAATTGCTTCTGGGCATATAGACAACTAAAGAGCAGCTAAGTGGGAAGGGAAATGGATTCGTCCCAAGCAGTGTTTATGGGAAAAATATATATATATGCCAGTGGTCTGAACTGAGAAGTTGGTTATTTCTCAAGACTCTGGAAGGGATGACTATTTTGCCTCCAAACACCTATTGAACCAAAGAAAGTGCATCTTTAGATCACAAGGTGTATGGCTAAACTCCCCCCAAATTTTCTGACAGGTTTTGAGGTTAGTGTGAATGAAAACACTTGGTATGATCATGTCTGTGTTTTGGGGAGTTATAATCCAGGTCTGAAACCGTGTTCTCTTCATTGCTTACATTGCTACTCAGGATTCATTAGACGAGAAAATAGAACATGACATTGCAATGGATCATTTTTAAATGAACAATGTCTTTGTTTTTTGTTTTGTTTATTCTGCTTAGAATATCTGCTCCGTGACAAGCAATCAGCTCTCAACAGCAGCACAGTAAAACTCAGTCCGGGACAAAGCAAGCTGCTAAGAAGCTCCAGAAAGTGGTGCTGCTTGAAACAAGCTGAAGTATTATTTTGAAAGCTTGCATGGAAGAACAGAGTTTTGCCAACTCCTACAGTTGGACTTCAGAGTAACTGCTAAGTGGGTAATTAGTCCCCTAGGAACACAGGAGTCTGGACAAATTTAAGAGAGAACAAGAGGGGAACAAAATGTGTATGAAGGATTAACTTTAAAAAACAAGCTAGAACATTAGTCACAGGAGGGATATAACTCAACATTCATTTAATATTTATTTCTGCGATGAACAGAAATGTTGCTCTTAACCCCTATACTGAAACAGGAAATCAGACCTTTCGGTCTTTTTAAGGCAGCTGGAACTGTTTTATTGAAGTTCATCTCTTTGATAAGAAGGGAAAGGGAAGAATAAGGAAATGCTCAGAACACACTTGGATGGAGCTGTGAAAAAAAAAATACTCATGGAGCTGGCTCAGATGTTACGTATTCTCTGTTGTGATCTTCAGTGAATTCCCCCATCATGAAGACACAGAAGTTGGCGATGGTTTCCAGAGATAACCCTCCTTCCCCAACATAGGTGTTTGTTCAGGGTCCACCCACAACTCACGCTCCTATTTCGCTTTGCGTCAGCCAACACATCAGCTGCAGGGAGGTGATTCACTTATAGAACGTGTTGGAGAATCTTGGCCTGCCACTTTGCAGGGTTTACGATGACTTGGTGAAATACAGCTTCAAAGAAAATTCAAAGCATGTGAGACTTCTTCCAGGTTATACAACGCACAAGTGGTTGGTTCTGTCCTTCCAGAGCCCCTGATTCATAGTCCTACACTGCAACTATGGACTTATTTGTAGAGTTTCTACACTCAGCTTTTGTGGTTCATGGTCCCACTATTATCTTACCAGCTGCAATTGCTAATCAGGCCTCTTCCTAGAACAGTGCTCATATTGCTTTGGATGTTTGGTGTTTTGAAAAAGAACGTAATTCAGGTGACTCTGCAGGGGAATCAGACTCGACAAAAACATCTCATATATTCAAACGTGGGGCTACACTGGGTCACAGTCACTGAACGGAGGGCCTGGTGGGTTAACAGTCACGTCACAGCTGAAGGTTCAGGACCAGACTGCCAGAGCTGGCCCCCCCAGAGTGGAGGACTTTGTACTTTGTCACTGTCTCTACTTTGTAGGTTCCAAAGAGATTCACGATTGCGCAGCCAAACTCCCGGCTCTGCTCTTGCCATAGTTGGAGAAGAGGAGGCTCAAGGGAGACCTTATCACTCTCTGCAACTACCTGAAAGGAGGTTGTAGTGAGGCGGGGGGTCGATCTCTTCTCCAAAATAACTACTGATAGGACAAGAGGAAGTGGCCTCAAGTTGCACCGGGGAGGTTCAGGTTAGACATTAGGAAGAATTTCTACACGGAAAGAGTGGTGAAGCATTGGAACAGTGGTGGAGTTACTGTCCCTGCAGCACTGAAGAAACGTGTAGATGAGGCACCTAGGGACATGGTTGAGCCCGTGTGGTGCTGAAGGATTTATGGATGGACTCAGAGATCGCAAAGGTCTTTTCCAACCACAATGATTCTGTGTTTCTATGATATCCTTGGCCAGGTGATGGGATCCCACTCCTCTGTTCCTTCATCTCCTCCTGGGAATGCCATGAGTGCCACATGGTGTTCTGCTTCTGACCTGGTAACCTGAGCAAAGGTTACCAGTGTTTTTGTTTGGGCTCTGTGTTTACTATTTAAGGTGAGGGAGAGGCCCTGGATTCCATGTGTTGGATCATCCTGCCTGTTTCTCAATTCGGTGCAAGCAGCCAGACAGGCAGGCAGCTCTTCCTTGAAAACATTCAGATTCTCTTGAGAGGTGTGCCAGTTCCTGCAAACTCGGCAGGTGTCGGCAACACGCACTGGATCCTGCACACTCATGGTTGCTCATTTCTGTAAATATTGTCCTCACGGCCACCCCTTTCAGCCCCTCTGTCTCTTCTCACCACCTTGGGCCATTCCTGCAGCACTCAGCAGCAGGATCCGGCACCAGTGCACCCGGCTCTGGCGTATTCCTTCCAGGAGAGGGCAGGGGAACACAGTTTATTGCAGATCCTCTCCTGAACAGCAGCCAAGAGTAGTCATGTCCCATATTCTCCTGTCCGCCCTGCAGTCGGCTTTGCTCTCCTCAGTGAGCAGCGGTAGGTGCTGAATCTCCTGGAGGGGAGTCAGTGGGTTCTGTTGCTCTTGAAGACCTGCCGGTCCCGGAGTCATCGGCAGGAGGGAGCGCTTGGACCAGGCTGATTCCCTGGCTTCTGGGCCTCTAGGAACGAGCCGCATCTGTCCCGTTGGAGGCTTCGGCTCTGGCGCAGCATCGAGACCGGGGTTTGAGCAGCTGAGCTGCAGCTGTGCTGCTTCATCTCCCCATCAGCTGCGGAGGCTCCGCAGGGGCAGCTGCCGCCTGGCATGCTCAGCACACCTGTACCCCCGACCGCCTCCCTGGGCCCCTGGGGATGGTGGTGGCCCGCTCTTGGGGTCTTTTGCTCGTTTTGCACAGGTGAGGATTGTGCAAACCTGGGGTTGCAACTGGGCTTGATTAAAGACAGTCTGGAAAAAACAGCAGTGAGATAGTCAGGTGATGTTTTCACACTCGCTATCTAAATGAACAGAAAATCTGAGGGAGAATCAGAAACACCCCAGCTCTGCACTGGCTTTAATCTTTCGAAGGACATTAGCATAAGCATTCCTAAAAGGAATTTCTTCCATCTTATCTCCCCCTAGGCCTATAACTTTGACTTGAAAAGACAACACAATTTCCAAATTAGTTAAGGGGGAAAAGAAAATCAATACACTGTTGGCTTTGTGGCACAAATGCCCTTGCGAGGCCAAAGAAATTAAGCCCTGAGACTGCTGTTTCTCTTTCCACCTTGTCCCGCAGAACCACAGTCAGGGATAAACATATTCTTTGTGTCAATATTTCTGTAGTACTGGGAGAACTTGCAGTCCTTATCTGCGAATGTCAAGGACTGCTAAGTTAAAGTGATCATAACATTACAGGAGTGTTTGACAGGCTTATTCACTGCCTCTGCGCCGATGTAACTGTTCTGGTGCTGAAAATCGCAGACCTCAGCTGGACACAGCCTTTGATTCTGTGGCACTTGGAAGGAAGCCGTTTGTAGAAGGCTAATTCAAAAGATCCTAGAATAGAACTCAGATTCTTTATTTTTCTTTGCTTTATTATGTTTTGCTTCTGTCATGGAAAAGAGTGGCCTTGATTCTTAAATTACATGAAAATGTGCAAGTAATCACTCTAGCCTGACTAACCCTTGTTTTGCCAAGCGGCCGCTTGGCTCATTCGTTTACTACTAGTTTGCTGCTCCAGTAAATGGGGAATAGCAGAGGCTGGTGCAGGTGACCTCCAAAGACAGCAAAGCACTTACCCTCTGCAACACATTCCCTCTTTTTTCCACCTGTGAAGTTCCCTGCCAGTCCCCTCAAAAATGTGAAGTGCCTTGTAACACAAAACTGCATAAACAGTTTACAGGAGAAGAAAAGATCTGAGGCAGGTAGAAGATCAGGCTCTGTACAGCCACGGATGGCAAGGTAAAGCATGGGCAGAGCCAAGGAGTTCTTAGGTATTAATAGTGTTTGCTCTCTTTCCCACCTTTAATGGCTCTGTGCTACGCGGCAAAATAACTTGGGACCTGCTTTAGTCCACAGTTTCTTGTTGACTTTATAATGCAGCACCATTATAATCTCCAGGAAAACTTTAAAATGTTCAAATGTTGAGATGTATTTGCCATTCCGGGCTAGACCTTTAGCAGGCAGCCCTCTGACAAAAGGCAGGGAAAAGTATCTTTACTTTGGCCCCTGTGTTTGACTGGGCAATAGGAAAGCTAAAGAGGTTGACTGAGTTGGGAAACCAGTTTGACTGAATTTCTCTCCTGCAAGGGGGAGAAAGAGCGAATGGAAAATCCCCAAGCAAGAGCCAGGGATGGGGGGGATGGAGGTGACAACAGAGTTAACCTGTGAGTTAAAAGGCAAAGCGACTGTGCAAAAGATCATCCCGAAATGCCCAGCTGTCCTCCTGGGGCTCAGGAAGTGTAGGTGGCCAAAAAATGAGCAGAATCCATTATTTTTGTCTAGATGAGTGCGCTCACTGTTAAGGAAAAGCTAACAGTGCTTTCAGAAGCCCTGAGCAAAACAGACACACATCCATATGGTTTTATTGCCGGGGGCTTCAAAGAGTTAGTCAGTAAATCAGTTCACAGCTTTAGGATGGATTTGAGTGTCCTGGATGGATGGAGAAGGTGGCTTGGGCTGACAATTGCAATTCTCAGTTTTTGGCTTAAACTCCCAAGTGTATCTTGTGGTTCTAGTGGTTCTAGGCCCTCACAACAGACTCACTGGCACAACAACAGCGTCTTGGAAAAGAAAATTCCCCGAATAAAATCTCTGTTCAGAAAAGATGCTGCGGAAGATAAAACTGCTGGTCTTTTCCACCCAGAATGACCCCACACTGGGTTCAAAGTAACTTTTTTTTCCCCCCCATAATTCTCTGTTGTACGTGGTGTAGAAGTGAAATTCTTCATATAGAAGTGAAATACCAAAACTTGTGCCATCCTATATGCTATTTGTTTATTTATAACATGTCCTTTGTTTCCGTCTAGGAATTTGGGAGGGCAAAAGGGAGGACTTTGGATGTTTTTCCAGCATCTCCTGATGTCCAGTAGTGTGGCCAGGGCAGTAATTTCTCCAAGATGTCTGGAAACGCAGGAATCCTGAATGTGTGGGCACTGCATATATGTAGAAGGGCTTTCCTGGAATTTTTCAGCGTGGCGGGTTGCATATCGCGTGTGTGTCAAAGGGAACTGAGGCAAAAAGCCTGTGCATCCACCGCTTGTCACATCGTGTGTGAGCAAGTGCTGGTCATGAGTTCATCCCAAATGTTCTGGAGTCACTTTGCAGTTGCCCCCTGCCTGCACGCACTTTTTTTCCTAGGAAATCCCAGGCAGAAATACAGAAGCCCCAGTTACACTTGCCTGCCCACTGCCAATGTGTTTTACCTTGCAGTGATCCCCAAAGCCCTGGATTCAGGCCTCTGATGCTCTGCTGGATTCTGCAGCCTAGATGAAGTTACTCATCCCTGGGCAGGCCAAAATGCCTATGAAACTCTGCAGCAATTTCAAGAAAGCTAGAAATGACTATAACCAGAATATAAAGAATTTGTCTTTGGAAAATGCAATTAGAAAAACAAAATTTTAAAAATCTCTGTGTATGCATGCATATCGGTCTCATAAATAATGTTAAAATTAAGAGTAACTTTTGGTTGTTTTCCATGTATTAAAATTAATCTAGAATATGATTATTTGTACAGCTGGTCTTTCAAATTCCATTTAAGCCCAATTTTGAATGCTTGGAATTTTAGCTATATATGTCTCATGCCCTGTGCCTTGCATAAAACTAAACTTCACCTGTTCAGGGAACAAAAGGTTTTAATTTATAGAAAATAGAAAAGCAAGCTTTGCCAAAAAAAGAACTATTTGGGGTAAAATATTTAAAGCCAGCATTTTTACTGCTGTAATTCCTTTAACATCAAAGAAGATACACTAATGCAGAATTTGGCCCTGATGTTTTTGTATAAATATATTATCTGTGAATTTGATGCATGCGTATTTATACATTATACATTGAGATATATGGGGAGGAAGAGCAATACGTGCCCAGGAGAGCAGCTGGCGCTGCAAGCGTGTGCGTGTTCTCAGTGCTGGAAGCTGCGGCGCAGCGCGGGCTGGTTGGGTGAGGAGAGACTGCCGGGGAAAGGGAAGAATGACGACCCTATTTCCTCTGCCTCAACAGGGGAAAGGCTAAAATGCCACCAATCACAACCAAAGCAAACTCACGGGAGAAAACTGGCTGAAATGAGTAAAATCTTTCCGTTATTTTTAGTCCCATGGCTCCCACGCGGGCTGAGTCTCCAAACAAGACCTCCGGAGGACATGTGTGTCTGGGGCCCCACTTTGGGCCTTGCTGCCATGAGGCTGTGCTGTCCAGCGTCCCAGGGACTGGAGAAGTGAGAAGCTAAATATGAAAAGGGATTGATTTAGCAGATGGCCACAGTGCTGCAGGAACTGGCATCCCCGTGTGCTCTCAATGCACCTTGCTCGCTCAGGCTTCATGTTCCCTCTGGATGGGAACTCTTGTTTACATTTAAAACGTATCGCTACTGATATTAACTAGCAATAACCAGTAGCTAGCAATAACCCCATTTTGTCCAGGGCTTGCGTATCTCCGCTCTCTGCAGCTCTTTGCGCACCCCGGGAGGTGGACATCCCCAGGGGCTTGCGCTCCTGCATCGCTGCGTTCATCTCCAGGAGCTGGCCCATCTCCAGGAGGGTGCACCTGGAGGTGGCGCCTCCAGGAGTGCGGAGCTCTGCGGCTTGCACCCTCGAAGCCGCGCACCTGCGCACCCCCGGGGGCTTGCACATCTCTAGGGGCACGCTTATGTCCAGGCCCTTGCCTGGCTCCGCTGGCGTGCACACCTCCGCGGTCTAGCGCATCTCCTGCAGTTTGCACTCCAGCAGTGTGGACATGTCCCGGACCTTGCACACCTCCAGGGACTTGCCCATTTTTAGGGACGTGCTTATGTCCAGGGACTTGCGTATCGCCGCTGGTTTGCACATCTTAAGGGACTTGCGCACCTCCAGCAGTGTGCATAACTCCAGGAGGTTGTAGTGAGGCCAAAGTCGAACTCTTCTCCAAAGTAACTACCAACAGGACAAGAGGAAACTGTCTTAAGTTGCACCAGGGGAAGTTCAGGTTAGATATTAGGAAGAATTTCTACACAAAAAGAGTGATGAAGCATTGGAAGAGGCTGCCCAGGGAAGTGGTGGAGTCACTGTTCCCGGCACTGTTCAAGAAATGTGTAGATGAGGCACTCAGCAACATGGTTTAACAGGCAGGGTGGTGGTGGTTTACAGTTGGTCTTGCTGATCTTAAAGGTCTTTTCCAACCATAATGACTCTATGATTCTAGGAGCCTCCATGCCTCCAGGAACTTGGACATTTCCAAGGGCACACCTCCAGGAGCCCACACACCTCTGAGGGTGCTTGGACATCCCCAGGGACTTGCACATCTCCGGGAGCCTGGACAGCTCCAGGGCTTGGGCAACTCCAGGGGCTTGGATATCTCCAGGGCTCGGATACCCCCAGGGGCTTGCACACCCCCAGGGACTTGTACACCCTCAGGGCTTGGACAACCGCCGCGCTTGGACAATGCCAAGCCTTGCACACCTCCAGGGGCTTGGATATCTCCAACGCTTGGATACCCCCAGGGGCTTGCACACCTCCAGAAACGTGCACAGCTCGAGGAACTTGGATACCCTCAACAGCTTGGACCTCCCCCCTAAGAGCTTGGACTCCCCCAAGAGCTCGGACACCCCCCAAGGGCTTGGACACCCCAGGAGCTTGGACACCCCCCAAGGGCTTGGACACCCCATGGGCTTGGACACCCCCATGGGCTTGGACACCCCCCA
>VZSV01000119.1:953003-978492 GCA_013398735.1 Nothocercus julius
CGGGGCTGGCCGCGCCGGGGTTACTCGCGGTCACCCCGGCGCGGAGGGGGCGAAGCCGCCCGGGTTGGGATGTTGGGATGGAGGAGCGGAAGGAAAAGGTGAAAAGGCGGGCAGGGAGCAAAAAAACTGAGCTGGCAGCTCCGCAGCCGCGGGGACATCGTGCCGGGGGGGTGGCGCTGCCCCCGGCCGCTTTCGGGCTTCCCTTCACCCCCGGGAAAAAGGCCTGGAAATGCCGGGAAGCGCCGGCGGATGGGGCTCGGAGGCTCTGCTATGGGCCCGCAGCTGCTCTAAGTGAAGTGTCGCCTCTTTAAGGAGCCGGAGCGTGTGCGGGGGGAGCTTGCACAAAACAGGGGCTTTCGAAGGGTTTCCGCCGCTTTGCAGAGCCGGCGGCACTGGAGAAAAGCTGCTGGGGGGCGCCCCCTCCGTGCGTGGGGCACCGTCCCTGCGCCCCCAAAGCGCTCGCAGGACTGTGGGGGCAAAGGGGCTTCTGCCCCCCCCCTTCTTTTTTTAAGCTTTGTTGTTGTTTTTAATGCATTTCCACTTACATTTCTTAGAAACGCTGTTTTTGTCCCGCGGAGCAGTTGACGGGCTGCTCTGCCGCTCTGCCCATGAAGTCGATGGGACACAGCAGCTAGTCCAAACAGCGTAAAAAAATATTCTAGGAAACAGGGAGGGGGGGAAAAAAAAAATACTAAAGGGATTACTGCTAAGCTGGAAGGAGCTGTAGCAATACGTGTGGGAACCGCGCAGCAGCGCATCCGCGCCCCAAACGCGAACATGCGCCGCTGGGGAGGCGCCTGAGCGGACTTAGGGTTTCAAGGCAGCCACCCGAAATGACAGGCTGGGAAATACCCCCGTATCGTCCCGCACGCGCCCGAGACTAACGTTTTGTTTGTTACGCTGAGACGGGATATGCCTTGCCATGCTTTCCCTTGCTCCCTTTAAACTCACGATTAGACGGGCAGTTTTTAAGCAGAACAACATGTTTCTGGCAGAAGGGACTGCAGAGCAACCCAGGGAGCTCTTAAAAGTTGGAGGCCACTGTGTTGTCAAAGAGCTGCTGAATTTCGCTCCAAAATTTTGCCCGTTTTTCAGTGGCTCAGGAACTGCCCTCCGTGTCCAGGCTGTCACATTTATTACATGTTTTCAGGGCTCCGAGGGGTGGAATGCTTTCTGTAAATGGCATCGTTGATTTTAATAGCTTGCGTATCCCTGGCCTTTTTTGTTTTTGTTTTTGAAGCTTCTAGGTTTTGGCTGTGTCTTCAGGCAAAGTACAGATGAAAGCCTTTTAGTTGTTAGTCTGGCCTTTAGGATAAAATATAGCCTGGGCTCGATCCTGCATTCCTTGCATTCCCCACAATCTTCCTGGCTGCTGTGCAAGTTTTGAGAGTGCACAGAAAGCAGATCGGGCTGTAATGTGCCTGGATCTGTTTGCCTGTGATAGTCCCCTGCCTTCCTAAAATGACTCCAGTTACACCAAGTGACACTGACTTGTGTCAAAAGAGAAGGGGAAATAAGAGCGCTGGTTGTTTTCTGCTGAGAAATGTTGTGTAGCACTTTTCTTTTCTTTTTTCTTCTTTTTTTTTTTTTTTTTTTTTCCCTTTAGCCTTTACTCAAATTAAGGTTTAGTCCTTTTCCCACTGAAATCCATGGATATTTTGATATGTAGCTTCCTGAATAAATGACTTCCTACTTTTCCCAGATATTTCAAAAACTTCGGATTAAAAAAAAAAAAAAGGGTTTGGCGCACCCTTCTCCATGCACACTCATTTTTACCATGAACACAAACAAGCAGACAGGACTTTCTAGGGGAAAAAAAAGTGTTGCATTCCAGGTGTCACGGTCACAGCACCTGAATGTAAGTTCAGATCCAGGATCCCTGGAGATGCGGGAGGGCTCCTGTCTGCCCTGTGCTTTGCATAGCGGTCACAAAATTTTGGGGCAAGCAAGAAAAAGATGCTGGGGTAAATCCTTATTGGAGGCCAATGAAAAATTCTCCAAGCCATGCTCTGATCAATGCTTTAAAATCAGGAATAACTCAGCTCTGTGACCTCTGCTGGAGTTACTTTCCATCTACACCGAGATTTAAGAAAAAAAATAGGTAGCATGTGTCTCGCGAGTACTTTGGATCTTCACTTTTACTATAAGAAACGATTATAGGCTAAGGTCACAGAACGGAGCCACTAACCTTTGCTTGAACTTCCTCATATTCAGCACGTGTGAGTATTTCATTATCGGTTCAGAGGAATAGCTGACTGACAGGGCTGGCAAAGCAGGAAAATGTGCAATTTTACTTTTAAGTCTCCTTCTTCCAACCTGCCCCTACTGCTCCCTGTGTGTAAAGGAGGAAGCTCTAAGAAATATTTTTTCGCCTCTGTTTCCTATGAAATATTAATAGATGCTGCCAAGGGGATGGCGCCCTTTAAGGGTGCCGTCTAAAACATCTTGCTCCGCATTAGCTGCAGCGCCGAGCACAGAGATGGCTTTTGATTTCTTTTTTCTCCAGAGAAGGCAGAAATGGGGGCAAATTTTGGAGACTGGGCAGCAAGGATGCTTTGGAATAGTCCTAATAACCATCCCCTTCCCTCCCCAAAACTGGGCGCTATTGACTATTCATGGCAAAACGTCCAGAGCGCAGTGGCGGAGCCTGTGGAAAATGACAGTGTGTAAGAGGCTTGAGTGGCATTTCCTTCGCGTTGGGTCACATGCCTCCCAATTCACACTCGCGCACACACGGCCTCGCAGGCCGATCAAATGACTTCTATCTCTGCAGCCCGCATACCTTCCACAGAAAGAGTTGTTTTATTATGCACATACACAGCTCTGTTTTCAATCAGTCACCTTGAGCGAATGACTGAGGGCCACTGTTCACTCCGTCCGGAGGTCTCCGCGTTCGCTCTCTAAGAGGCATAGTCTGCAGCCCGTAAGCATTTCTTTTTTAATTCTTTCTTTTTTCTCTTTTCCTCTGGGGGAGGAAAGAAAGGAAAGGAAAGAAATACGCAGGCAGCCCTCCTGCCTTCCCCTCCCCAGAAACCTTTCTAGGAAATTCGCTGAGCTGAGGAAGTGCAGGACTTGCACGTCTTTCAGGGCAAACCGTGCTGTACCGGGTGGATTTTGCGCTTCTGTTGCTGCAGATCTTGCCCTTCTGCTGCGGCTGCCCTGGGACTGTTGCTTGCATGGGCGAGGGCTCGCAGGACCGGGGGCACTGCGTTGCGGACCCCCACGGGAGCCTTCCCCGTCCGGCCGCTAGCCGGAGGTCCGGATCGGCTCCGGGGCTGGCGATAGGCGCACGCGGCGCGGAGCTGAACCCAGCGCCCGGCCGGCTTGCCGGGACGTGGTAATTAGCTCAGCGCCGTGCCAGCCTTATTAAGGGCAGTGCAGGTGCCGATGACGTTGGCACACTGATTCATTACATCTGGAGGGGAAAATCCGCCTAGTGAATGCTGAAGCACAGCAAATATTTTTGGCTCCTGACAGATTGATCCGTGCATTATGCTGATTAGCCTATATTTGTGGAACTGAGGAAGTTAAAAATAAAGTCAGTGGAAAGCTACAAGATAAGGAAGGGATTTGCATTTTATGGCCACAAGCAATAAACTTCATTTTTATTTGTTTTTTTTAAGTGGTAAAAATTTCAACACTTCTTTTTCCCTTCCCCATTCCCTTCTTTGGCTCTAGGTTTCACTGTTAGGTGAAAGCCCATAATTTATTTTCTCTTGCCAGTAATACTCTGGAAGGGAGCTATAAATCTAGAGCACACACAGTTGTGAAATGATTTCTGAAAGAATTCTTTTGCAAATACGTGGTGCAATCCTGGAAAATGCTTAGGCACTCGCAGTCCTTAGGGGGTGGCACAGGCATATCAAAGCATGCAGCAGCACGTGTACTCCGAGAGACTGGATGCTTAGGACGTTCCTGTGAGCTTTATAAAGTTTAGCTCGTGAAGATAAATGATTGAACCCGCCTCCTGACTGTTGCTGTTTTGTTTCCTATCCTCAGGCTCTTACTTGAATTTTTGCCGTGCGGTATATGCTGTTGAGATACCCCTAGGAGATCGTACAGGAATGGTGGATCACTTGCTGCCTACCGATGAATCTTTTTCAACCACAAGATCTTCTCTTGGATATTTTGGGGACATGACAGCAGGGGTGAGGTCCTACCAAATGCTGCCCTCGCCCCTGTCAGAAGATGACAGCGACTCTTCCAGCTTTTGTTCTTGTTCCAGCCCTGATTCCCAGGTTCTCAGCTCTAGCTATGGGAGCACATCGAGTGCCGAAAGCCAGGACAGCATCTTAGACTACTTATTGTCCCAGGCATCTTTGGGGAACACTGCCGCATCTTGGTGGGACAAAAGGAGACTTCAGCCAATAGTGAAAGAGGAATATTTTAGGTTGCCTGAATTTGCAGTGGATATGGAAGACTCTGGACCATTTCAGCCTACGCTTGAGGAAATTGAGGAATTTCTAGAGGAAAACATGGAGCTGGAGCTCAGAGAAAGACCTAAAAGTGAGACCAAGGACTTGAGAGCTTGCAGCCAAGGTTCTGTCGCTTCTATACAACAAAAAGACCATATGGTACCCTGCGCTAGTTTAAAAGAGAGTAAAAATGAACAATTGAGCAGCTCAACGGAAGGTAGCCAGGCTTCAAATGGAGGAATGTCCCTGGAGAATGGTATTCCAGTTATGCTCCAAATCCAGCCTGTACAGATCAAGCAGGAGTCCAACACGAGCCCCAGCTCTCAAGGACCAGCGCAAGAGAATATTAAAATTGCACAGCTCCTAGTCAACATCCAAGGACAGACGTTTGCCCTGGTGCCCCAAATAGTTCAGTCATCCAATTTGAACTTATCCTCTAAATTTGTCCGCATTGCTCCCGTCCCCATCGCCGCCAAGCCAATTGGGCCAGGAGGCATGATCCAGGGTCAGACGGGACTCATCATGGGTCAGAAATTTCAAAAGAACCCTGCAGCAGAACTCATTAAAATGCACAAATGCTCTTTCCCTGGCTGTACCAAGATGTACACGAAAAGCAGCCACTTGAAAGCCCACCTGAGGAGGCACACGGGAGAAAAGCCTTTTGCGTGTACATGGCCAGGTTGCGGATGGAGGTTAGTACTGGGGTGCAACAGCGTTCAACCCTCGTCACTCCCTGTTCACTCAAGCCAACAGGTTTGCAGCCTGAGTGCGAAACCATTTCTGGTGCCTCAAACTTGCTCAATTAGTTTGAGAGCTAAGACCTTTTTCTCCCTGTTAGGTGATACAGGGGCTTTTTATCAGCTGAATAACAGAGCATCACCTGTTGGCAGCAATTGTACAAGTGTCTTAAAAAAAAATCCATTAGTAGTTAGTATTTCAAGATGGTCAGATTAAGCTTGTCACCGCAGGCAGTGCCTTGTGGTCACACGGGACTCGTTGCAACACACCAGCTGCAGCAGATGCTGGGCTGGTACCAGCGGAGGGCTGTAGATGAATGCGTTGGTTGAGGGCCAGATCTCTGTACATCATGGTTGTGCGCAGGTCCAGCTGCACGGGGCTGCGCGTGATCAGCAATGGGCTGTGATAATGCATGGGGTTAAGACCTCCAGTATTTCAGGTAGTTTCACAGGGAACAGGCTCCATCCTACTGCTTCTGGAAATGCTGTTGGTGATGTTCCAGTGTGCTCCAGGCCCTGTCCTCTGCAGGGGTTCAGAAAGGTGCGTGGATGCTTCTCAAAAGTGCCGTCAGATATAACAACGTAACCAGAAGGCTGAGGTGCAATTAATCCTCAAAAACATTGCTTGAATGGAAGTTTGCAGGCTTGAGCAGAAAGCACAATGCATTATAGAACATCTTTCTTATTTTTTTTTAATACAAATTTAAAAATTAAAAGTTTTTAAAACAGCAAGTTGATTTTTTTAGTGGGAAACTTTGGAATCGTGCCCCTCTCGTTCCAATTAGCTGTGCTAATAGCCTGCCTGCTGGCAAGTGTTAACAAAGAGCACCACAAATTGAGGGAAGCAAAACAATCTGTACTCCCTTGTATTAAATTAAACCAGACTTCTTTCAAAGAATACCCTGCAAGGCTTCTGTGAGCAATGTCTAATGAGGAAATGGGTGGTGATCATGGCGAACAGACGAGGTAAAAAGTAACAGGAGATGGTTGAGTGAAAATGCAAGTATGTGAGACATGCCGCAATTAGAGATGTCTGAATTGGTTGCAGGGAAAAGGTCAGAGTGGGGCTGAATCCTCTGCTCCCAAAGCAGCGTTTGGGCCTCATCAGAGGGACAGAGTGGATCAATGCTGATTTTCTCCATTTTTTTTTTTTTCTTCCCATTTTTGGTTTACGGTGGTTCTACAAGCTGGTTATGATGGTCTTTCCGTTGTTTTGTATTGGAGGTGTGTTTACGAGCCTTGCTCAGAGGCGTGCTGCTCAGGATGACTGACATTAAAGCCAGGTTATTTCGTTGCTGGGGCCTGTAAGGCACAGGCTGTTTTGTCCCTGACCTATAGCTGAAGCATGCAGTCCTTTTCCTCTTGCCGTAAGTGCAGGCAGCAAACACAGCTTTGCCTTCTGCCTGCCACTGTGCCTGTGCCGTGTTGCCTTTCCATGAGCTGGGGTGCAAGCAAAGCCCTTGTGCTTGTGAAAAACGTGCACGGCATGGGGGGGTTGGCTCATCCACCCCAAGGTTTCTAGCAAAGATCCCAGTAATTTTGTAGTTTGCGATGGGGCGTCTGAAGTGTTGCCTCTGGGTGAGGATGTACAGCTCTGCCTTCTGTCTGAGACAGTGTTTTCCAGGCTGCAAAACCAAGGGGAAGGCTTAGGAAGGGATATGCAGATGTCAGGGCGGGAGCTTGCAGGCGGGGGTTCCTGCCTTCCCGCAGCACTGCCCGGAGCAGCGCGGAGGAGCCGGGATGGGCGCGCGGCAGCGCCGGGCGGGCGCAGAGCCGGCACTTCAGGGCGCCCTGGGCTTTCGCTCCTGGCCAGCCACTGCTCTGAAGACGAGAAACCCGACGACGACAAGAGAGTAACCAACTTGGCCGCTAAGAACACGTGTCCTGCCCACCAGCAGCTGCAAGAGGTGTTATTTGGGCTTGTTTTTCTTCTCTTTCTGTTTTTGTACAGCCCGAACTGGTACCTCTGTGCCCAGCTCGCCCGGACATTGCAGGCTCTGGACGGTGGTGGGAGAAGGCAGCGCTGCAGGAGCTGGGCTCGCTGGGCACCCGCCGAGCCCCTCGCTTGCCCCCAGGGCTTTGCACAGCCGCACCGAGTTCCCCAGGCTCTGCCCTCAGTGCAGCGTGTTTACCCTCCGCGCGTGTTCCGAGGGGGCTGCCGCCTCACATGACTAAGTCAAATACGTCTGGAATCTCTGTTTGCTCCCAGTTTTATACTATCTCAAATGAATTGAAGTGCAAGAACACGGCTGGGCTCTGCTCCCGCCTCCCCTCCCCCTGTGCATTCTTGCGCTTGTTTGTGTATCTATTTTTCACCAAAAACACTTAAGACTGGAGCTCTTGGAATATGGTAATTTAAGAAACAAAACGTCGCCTAGGAGAAAGCAGCGGAGTCGTGGGGATCAACGCCGTGCGGGCTCTCTGGGTTGGGGAAGAGCTGCGTCCCGCTCCGTCCTTCCCCGGGGAAGCCTCCGGAGCCTCTGGAGCCGCAGGCCGGGGGCAGCGCCGCGAGCAGCTTCTCCCCGAGGGAGGCTGAACTCCGCTCGCGTCCGCCGCTCCGTGTCCTGCCGCGGGAGCTGTTCGCAGCCGAGCGCCTGCGCAGGAGCAGCTCGGGAGCAGCCGGTGACCCGTCGCGGGCAGAGTCCCGCTGTCCCGGCCGGCGTGCCGCTCCGTGGCCAGCTGGCTGTGACACGGGCACATGATGGCCCCAGGGGCAGCCTGGACCAAAAACCAGGCATTGGCCGTGTGGCATTGGGAAGCAGCCAGCAGGGCATGGGACTGGTCGAGCGCTGCGGCAGCGGTGGGAGCCGAGGCGTGCGGTGCCCGCCGTGCCGCTGGTGCCTGGTGGAGCCCGTGCGCCGGCGCTGCGGGGTCGGGCGCGTTTGCTGCAGCTCTGCCTTGCTGAAGGGTAGGACGGACGGAGGGCTGCGCCCCACTTGTCAGCCCTGCCTGGAGAAGCAGCTGCGGCGGAGGAGGTTGAGGTGACCAACTTTTCTCCCGCTTTGCGCCATACAGCTCTGTCCTCGTATGGCCGAGAAGCTGGTGCGTTGGGGTGTTTGTCTCCAAGGGACGTGTGGTGACATATGAGGTCCCACCAGACAGAGGAGTGAAGCAGGCTCTTCCTCTTGCTCTAGGGTTTCCCAATTCCTCCTCCTCTCTTTGGAAGAAGGAATCCTTCTGGAAATGGGAGTGCATTTGGCTGGTTAGGTGTTCATTGGGGGTACCTCATTTTCATTTGAATTTGGCAGTCTGCTGGGGATTATTTACAATGTTCTTGGGCTGGTTTCAGTGCCAAAACGTGCTGCAAATATCATTTAGCCACCCCCTGCAGAGCCAGGCCACCAGATCCTCTCTGGCTTCCTTGTCCTAACCTTTGCGTTGTTTTTTTGTAAACACACTGACAGCTCGAGGTTTATTTCTGTGGGCTCCGTAAGTTGATCTTTCCGTGACTGCTGGGGAACAGTATTGCGACATTCCTGCCTCTTCTGCTAAGGACATGGGTATGAGGCAGAGCGTATTTTTATCGGATGAACTCATCCGAGCTCCTAGGGATGAGCAGAGCTGCCCATTCCTGATATGTGCTGCTTTCTCTCCCGCCATCCGTGCGATTCCCATCAAAATGCATTTGCAGCTCTCTTGTGCCAGGCAGGCCCTGTGCTGCTGCGCTTGTCTTGCAGACAGGGACCTTAACAACCAAGGATGTGGGACAAGGCAACCTGGCCCCATCTGGTTTTCCTCTTTCTCTGAGAGACAAGTCTGTACGTAATGTAAGAATGGCTTTTTGCAAAGGAGCTTTTTCCCCACTCTGACTCTTCTTCCCTTGGCCAGGGGCAGCGTAGCACAGATCTGCTCTTGTCCACTTTGAACGTGGAAGTCCTGGTGAGCTAGTCAGCATAGGCAGCAACCCAGCCTCTTTATAGAGAGCTGCTCACAATGCTGCTCATTTGGCTCCTTTACCATGTTGATACCAAAGCAAGGACCAGACAGAAAAGCACGGAGAATGGGCAAAGGAATCTCCTCGAGAAATATCCCTGGGAAAGCTGGATCCATACCGTACCTTGCCCAAAGTGGTGTCTCTCTGCACTGGCAGATCTCTCTGTGTAGCGGGCACCACACTGAAGACCTACGGGAACCAAAAAAGCTGTTCTCAGCTTTCCCAGTGACTCCATCCTGTTCCTCAACTGGTGGTGAGAGATCAGTGCTAATTAAAACCTTTATGTGGAAACTTATTTTTCTGGCATGAAGGACTTATTCATGGGAACCCAGTGGTCTTGTTTTTCCCCTTTCATAAAAACAGAATATTCACCCTGTTGGTGATGTGATATTTTGCTCCAGAAGGGCACATTTTTCTACGTGTTCTTTCCCCTATTTATTCAGCTAGTGCCCATGACTTCATTTATTTATGGTAAATAAACAGCTGATACCATTTCTTGCAAGTTCTCTTTCTGTGCTGCTCTTTGTTACTGTTCTGGCAACAAAACACTTAACTCTTCTTTGTCAAGCAGCAAATTTTTCGCACCGTCCAGACAGGGCCATCCTAGCAGGGCATCGTTAACCCTGTGACTTCCAGTCAAGACCAAGCTAGAAATAGAGCCAGCTCTGCTGCTAAGACCAATGGATTAACGAGTTTATTTGTGTTCGGTAAAGCCTGTGGGATTCGTGATGGCTATTTTGGGGATTTTTCTGTGGAGACTGCAGGTGGGAAGACTCCTGGGAGACAATTTGGTTAATTAAAGGCTCAGTCTTGATTTTAATTTGCCCATGAAGTAACTGTTTTATTGGCCATGGGAGCCTGCTTGGATTTCAGCTGTTATAACATTTGGCATCTCTGACACTGGGATGTTAATAACTCTTTATTTAGCCAGCAAGAGAACATGCAAAGGCCAGTGTTTTGAGTTGGATCTGATAAGGCAAATAGCTTCTGAGTAAATACATCTGACTGTTATCTGGGGTCCTTCTCAAATTAGCCGCAATTACTGGATACGCTGTTCTACTTGTGTCAGAGTAGACCTCACCTGCGGAATGTTGTTATCTCTACTCGACAAGATCCATGCTGGATTTGCAGGAAAGAGATTGCAGGACTGGCTTAGGAGGAGCCCAGCATTGGTGCTGGGGATCAAGAGCAGTGCTGTTTTAGTAGAGTTGTATCCGTATTATTGGGGGTTGGAGCAAGGGCACAAACGTTGCCTCTGTGCATTGCTCTTGGTGCAGAATTTACATGAGATGAGGTTGTTAATTGTGTGTTACCATCGCTGCTGATGTCTGCTGACTGGGACCAGACTGTCTCTGCTGGGTGTCCTCGGCTCTTTCATTTGGGAGTTTGGGCCTTGCTACAAGCAGAGTCTCCCAGTGGCCTGAGGGGATGTTATGTGCCCATGGGGGAATTAGCAATGGAAAACACCAGTTACTTGAAAATGCTTCTCTTTTCTTGCAGGTTCTCCAGGTCAGATGAGCTGTCCAGGCATAGACGCTCCCACTCGGGTGTGAAACCGTATCAGTGTCCTGTCTGTGAGAAGAAGTTTGCTCGAAGCGACCACTTGTCCAAACATGTCAAGGTGCATCGGTTCCCACGAAGCAACCGCTCCGTCCGCTCTGTGAACTGACTGGTCCCGCTTTCCCCTTCCCGCCCAGCCGTCCTAGAACAGCCAATGACAGCACTTTTCTCACTATATTTCTAGTGATAATTTATTTGTCTTCACAGAACAGTCAATGCTGTTACTTGATACCACCACGTCTGTGTCCCATGTCCTTCTAACGTGATATGAGAATGAAGTTCTCTTGGGTCGGGGGGGGGGGTGTGTTTCGTCCCATTTGTCTTTTTTTTTTTAAAGATGTTAATTTCTTTTCCTTCTATCTTTTCCTCCTTTGCTGCTGCTTCTTTTGGAAATTACAGTGTTTTATTTTTAGCTGTTTTCTGCTGCACAGGAAAATGTAAGAGTTGCTTGCTGCTAGTTAATTATAGCCCTGGCATTCCTGAAGGCTTTGCTCATGTACAGGCCATTCATTGTGAGTTTTTATTAAGCTGCTCTATTTGTCCAGTTTGGAAACAGCAAATTCCTTTTGAAATGAAAACAACTCCTTTGTTTTCGGGTTGCCCGAGCCAAGGATTTGTAGGGGCCGGCAGCAGGAGGAGGAACAGTGGGAGTCGGGGGAGGCAGGGCATGGAGAGCACTGGAATGCATCTCCCAGCCACTTGAGTTTCTCTGGCTCACACTTACCACTTCCTTGGTGAGGGCTATACATATACATATGTGCATATGCATATGCATATACATATATATATATATATCTAAGCAGAGGCAGATTCCAAGCAAACACAGAAGCTTGGGCTGCATTAACTGGTCTGAAGTGGAGGCCTTTTGGTGAGGCTCCGTGCATGCCATGTGCACGCTCCCATGTCCTACGCTGCTGTTGAGGGTATAGACAGGCCCATGTGTTGAAGGAAACTCTGCTTTCCTTTGATGCTGGCCTGAAGTGTCCACTTGCTTTAGCAGAAGGGTTGTTACCAGTGCTACAAGCTGCAGGAGGCCAGTTGTGAGAACTGTGAGGTTCAGCTCTTGCCTCCACTCAGCTCCTCTTCTGCTCCGTCCCGGCGGTGCTCAGTGGTCTTCAGTGAGCACTGGGCACCCTGGGTGCCTCCTGCCCGTGTGCGCCGAAGGTGGCACCTCCGGACTGGGCTCTGTGTCCCCATCCACCTGCTGGGGTCTCTCCAGACATAGCAGTTCCCATGGGAGGTTGGTAGGTGCTGTAACTTGGTGTGGCACCACTGTGAGATCTTCTGTCAAAGGGTGATCACACGCGCTATGTGTTTTTCTTTTCCTGCTGACAGCCATGTCAGAGCTCCACGCAGCTGGGGTGGGCGAAGGGGTGAGAACAGTAGCCAAAAGAAACAAATTTACATGGTAGCTGGCTAAGAAGGGAATTTAAACAAATAATTGGATGGTAGCAGGCAAGTGATTATGTTTGTATTTTTTTCTTGTTTTGTTTCTCCTTTTGAACTCTGGCGATGGTAAGCTTTAGAAAAAAATCAGGATTCAGTAATTAGAAACAATTTTAAAATGGATGTTGCATTTCCTTTCCATTCGCAGATGACATCTGTTTGTCTTTTTGTTGACAAAATGGGAAATAGAACACTGCAGTTCTAGCGCTAGGTAGTGCAGGAGACCGTGTTGTATGTAAGAGCAGTAAGTTGAGCTAAAGCGAATGCATTCCTTTTGTCCTCTAGAAATTAATATAAATGAGCTATCATCTATTGACTGGTTTATATCACATCCTATGAATGTATGTAAATAAAACTGTACATAGATGCATATCTATATAAAATATCTTTTAATAACGTATCAAAATTTGTGTAAATTGGAAACAAAAATACCTATAAAACCAGTGTACATAAGTTACAATTCTGTATATTTTCTTTTGTTCTTCGTAAAAAATATATTTACTTTGACAATAAAATGAACATGGAAATTTTAAATCCCTTTTTGAAATTATTATTCACTAATTTCCTTTTTGTAGCCAATTCTTTAACCAAGACATTAGTGCCCGAAATTTTGATTCACCTAGCCATAGCTTTCAGGTGCTGTGTGACAGGAAGACACTGGAACAGCTCTAAAGGTGACTCCAAAGACCTTTCCCATTTGAGAAATCCTATGTTAAGGGAAGAGTTGCTTGCGCTGGTCCACATGAAGACTGCTGGGCCAGCGCTCCAAGTGCCCGAGTGCTGCGAGTGTGATGGTCCAGGCGCTCCTCGTGGGAGTCCTCATGCCTTGCCTGGCAGCTGCCTGTGGGACCCCAACGCCTTCTGTGGTTTCTGTCTGCTGTGGAACAGGTCTGCAGCCACAGTAAAACGGTGGTTAACAAATTAGCGCAAACAGATTTTGAGGAAATTCAAGCTTTGGTGGTTAGTGTTAGGAAGGAAGCTTTGAGAATCTGAGGCTGTGATTGTGACTCACCTTGTGACCCAAGGCAGAGGACTCGTTCACCCGGTGCCTCAGTTCCTCTTCTCATAAAACATGGATATCATGGGGCTTAATATTTTTTTTTAATGCGATCCTTGGATGGGGGAAGCAAGCAATAACAATAGTAGTCAGAGGATTAGATGGTGAAATAAAGGCTCAGCACGGCAGCGTTCTTGGTGCCAAGGTGCTCCATTTGGCTCTTCTGTCAACCCTGTGTTTGAAAGAGTGACGTGTGGGATGTGTGGTATGAAGGATGCTTCAGGCCCAAGGAGAAGGCATCGCATCCCGCAAACACCATCGCTTCCCATCCTTAAGAATACAAGCAGGAACAGGATGCTCTTGGGATCCACAAACGGGGCCAAGTCTTGCATTGTGCACTTGGTTGCTTGGCCTCCACTGGAAGAAGAATCCAGCAGTGTTAGTGACGTTAAAATCCCTGCTGAATCTCTGCTGAAGCAATGGTGCAGAGGGTCCAGATCTTGTCTCGGCAAGAATGAGTCTAATGGGCACATAGGCATTAAAAAGTCACTCCCTGAACCATAACCACCAAAAAAACACTAGCTCCAAATCCTTGATTATTTTTTCTAACAAAATCTCTATGGGTCTGTCAAGAAGGTTGAAGGACAGGTCAGAGAAAGCTCTGCTCACTCCATGTTGTTGTTACCTCCTGAGATGTAGCATGAAGATCAGAAATCCAAGGAGAGTCATTTTAAGAGTGCTAAACTGCTAGCTATGTATATATTTTACTTAGCAAACCTGCACCAAGAGGATCTCCAATTCCCTTCTGTTCTCACCCTATCGACATTTTGTGTTAAACCAGTTGCTTTATTTTAGCCAGTGTCTCAGTCTCTTCCCCAGCTCATTTGGAGTCCTGATATTGCTGTAATGTTGTGAAATTTCACCCTGCAAGGAACTCAGGGCAGAAGTTACTATTTCTCTGCAAGAGGCAATGCTTAGAGCTGAAGTGGAATAACCCAAAATGTCTGTTACTGGGGCACATCAGCAGAGAAATCTAAGATCTAAGCTAAGTTTTACCCTGGAATATTTTCCATGAAACATTTCTTTCTCTCTTTCTTCTTCTTTATTTTATTTTATTTTTTTTTTTTTTCTGTTTTAAGTACACTTTCTGAGCGTGATTTGTGTGGAGTATTTTTTGGCTAAGTAATAGTTATTTTCAAGGAAATTTAAGTTTATGTAAACACTGCAGTATTTTGCTCTACAGACTATATTTTATTAGGGCTGTATTTGTTGTGAAAGGAGAGTTAGTTCTGCATGAAAACTGATATTTTTTCAGAGGTTTATCACAAAAAAAAAAAAACATAGAAACTTCCAAATGACATTTTTGGTATTTGTTTTTGTAGAATAACTTGCCTGCCTGGGCCTTGCTATAGGGCTTGCTGACTCATGGTATGAATGTGACCTTGCCTTAAATGTGATTAAGGACTTGAAGACAAACGTATGTTTGATGCTTTGATGCCACAACTGAAGATACATTTATTATGTCCCTGGTTCAGCAAGTCTGTGTGGCAAAACACAACATGTCATCATTATGAATATGGTTAAGTCTCATTGACTTAAGACATCTATAACTGGGTTTTGGAAGTGTGAATGGCCACATCTGTAGTGTCACATCCTTTGCAGGACGATTGTGATCTGTTCTATAGCACTTGCTCCTGCTGTGTTTTGGAAAGATTTTATTGGCAATTTCTGGCTGTTTAAGCCTCTACTCATCGGTGCTAATGGTGAAAAAACAGGATTACAGGAAGTAAGGAGCTGTCATCTGGGAAGAGTATGTTGTCTGAGGTAAGGACTAAGCACTGACAAAAAGAGAAATGCGATTTTTCTTCATGGAAACGTGGCTTCTGTGACCTGTGGTTATGTGGAGACCAGCGGAGTGATGTGTCCAAGATGACAAAGCAAAGCAGAGAGAAAATGGGAACAGAACCAAGAAGTCCCAAATCTCCTTTGCCCCAGACAGTGGCACAGACCACACATCAATAATGCATGGCAGATTATAGAAAGGCAAAGAGTGATAGGACATCTAAGTGAGACATCAGATAAGGAAAGCAAGGTAAAGACGGGACAGCAGATAAAGTCAGGTTGTGCTGATAACGTCTACCTTTGGAAAGGATGCCAAGGAGAGAGAAATGAGGGTTTGCTGCCAGTGTGCTTGACTTGGGACTTGCCCAGGAAAGCTGCCTGGAACTGATTCTGCTCCCCCTACCCCTGTGTCGCACCAGGCTTTTTCCACTGGCAACTTGTAGGGAACTCGGGGGACTGAAGCTCGTGAAAGGCAAACTGGCCTCTGGAGCAGGGGGTGCTATGAAGCTGTCAAACCTGGCTCCCTGGAGGAGCATTTAATTTCAGACCCTGCAGTGTTTGCATCGGTCTCCTGCCCTCTCCAGGGGGCTGTTTCCACTGGATCCCAGTGCTGGAAGCCTTCTCCTTGTCTAAATGACCACTGTACATTTAATCTAAACAACCAGGTGACTCCAGCACAAAGCCAGTGGCAATAAGCTAGTGTTAATAATTACCCTGGGCCTCTTGCACTTATGTAAGCCTGGACGTTCTGTAACACAGGCGCTTGGCTTGAACCTGCCCTTTCTATCGTGGAGAAATACCAAGAACCTGCCAACGCACATAGAAAGCAGTTTGGAGCAGGCTGGGATTTTCCTTTTCCCCTTCTGACAGCACCTATGAAACTTGTTATTCACTCACTTCAGTAATTGCCATGCTTCGTTTTCTTTTTATTCAGAGACATTGCTTTTAAAGAATGGGTTGTATTAAGCTCCCACTGACTTCAGGACAAGCCAAGGACTGTGACTGGCATAGGTTATCCAGGGAAAAAAATCACAGCTAAGGCAGGGACCTCCTGATCTTGGCAAGTCCTTGGCTTCTCTTGCTTGTTGTTTCTGAGACCTTAGTGTTTTTGTGGATTTTATTTAGCGGCTTTTAATTTCTGCTGGAGAGGAGGTTAGTTGGTGAGGAGAATAGATGTTGTGAAGAATCTCCTGGCCTTTACAGCTAGTGTGTGTTTGCATGCAGGTACAGGAATGGGACTTAATGACTCTTCTTATCAGATGCTCCTATATCACAGGGTTTGCAACCAGTTGGTGCTCAGCATCTCACAGGTGCACACTCAGGTCTGCTCTGCCAACCCATTGCAGGGCTTCCTCCAGCTGCAGCTAGAGCAGATCCTCCGCTCCTTGCTGCAGTCCCTACTCAAGCGTTTCTGATGGTTTTGTGGTCAGAATGACTCAAAGCCTGTGTGAGTACTTGCTCTTGTCCATAGCTAAGGCTGGATGAGCTGCTCGGCCCTCCAGGGAGGCCACTCTGGAGAGCTTTCATCAGCTCACCTGTGCTGCCCCAAGGAGCGTGTGTGCTTTGGCCTGCGTTTTGCTGAGCCATGGCCTGCTATCTGAGCAACCTGCGGTTTAGAGCAACATCCGAGAAGGCTCCAGCCAGCCAGAGCAGAGGGCAGCGTGTGCATTGCTGCCGCCAGCCACGGCCTTATGTAAAATGGGAGTGAAATGCGTGAATGGCAAGAAACTGCTGGGAGAGCCGTGCTCTCGTCTTCTCCTGTTCATAGTGGAGTCACAATCATTATGAGAGGGAGAGAAAACTAAGGTGAACCATCCATCTGGAAGGGAGCAGAGGGAGGAAGACACAAACTGAAGCACTGCACAGCTTAACAGATGCTATTTTGTCTTCTCCAGAACGAAGAGAGCTATAGGGCTCCTTTGTGTGTGCTATATGGCAGAAGAAGGGTCATCTCCATTATCAGTCAGTGTCAAAGCAGCCCATGTCCAGTGCTGGGAAGCAATAGCAGCGTTATGGCAGAGGGCTTAGGAGACGGTAGTCACAGGGCTTGTGCCTTGGATAGCTGGCAGGCATAAAGAGAAGGTACTGGAAGCTCTCACGTCCTTCCTTATATAAGGATAGCGCTTTTTCTGTTTCTCCAGCTTCTTCTTGGACAGGCCTTGAATAGTCTTAGCACATCCCCCACCTCAGTTTCCCTAAACAGAAATCTTTTTTCTCCATATGACCCAGATAATGGGAAACTGAATATTTAGAAAGCATGCTGAGATCCTTGGTGGAAATGTCTATCCAGGAATTGTTTTGCATGCGGCTGAGGGTGGCGTCCCAAAAGGAGTCCAGCAAACCACAGAACGAAAGGTACAAAGAATTACTGTTCTGTATCTAAAAAAGCCTCTGGCACCTGCTTCCCCTATTTACTCCAGTGGGCATTGGCTTGGGCCGTGCTAGTTATTCCAGCACTATGGTTGCAAATACAGAGATTGGGCTATTGGGTTGAAAAGAATCCAGGCGTTTAATAAACTTGCCTTCCATAAGTGAAGGAGAGACGTGAACGTTCAGGTTTGGCTAAGGTCTCCTAACTTTTTCTGAGAAGTCTATAAAAGGCAGCCAGGTAGTCTCTCACTTTTTGTTTCTCTGGCGTGTGTTGTTTTTCCATGGACAGCATGTCCTGGACCTTAGAGAGCTGGCTGGAATTAGATTAATTCAGGCTGGGTGTCCCTAGTGGCGGATAATGCGTTGGGAAGACAAAGGGCTTGGAAATTTCATTATGTCAGAAGAGCCGCCCTGCAGCCAGGGCAGCTGGAAAAATCCCTGGGCGGTGCTCGCAGTGGTGAGTGCAAGAGCAGGTGGGTTCCTGGCCCGGAGCCTGTGCAGGCACCAGCTTTGCTGTGCCAATTTGGGGGACTGACTGTAGCACCGTGGAGCAGAGAAGTGGGTGTGAGTGTGCCGGGGCAGAGCTGCTCCGGGGAATCCAGCTGCTCTACATCTCCGCCTTGGCTGACGCGAAAACGCCTTCTGATACGGGAAAGGCGGATGCTGGTGTTGTCTTCTGGAAGGGACTCACCTTCAGAGAGGAAGTGGCAAAGGATATTGGGGAAGATTAACCCCGGCGTCTCCGCCCTGGCTCTGCCCAGGAAGGCTGGGCCGGGGTGACGAGCGATCTGTCCTCTCTCAGAAAGCTGAGTTAGTGATTCACAGCTGGCAAGCTTGCTGGTAAACTCTTCCTCTTGCTTCCTAGGAATTAATGGCACAACTGAAGGCTGTTCATTTACCTGCCTCCTGGTACCTTTTGTCTCCTCGCAATGTATTCCAGCAGCTGATAAATAAACACACGCTAGTAACACATTTCCCTGCAAGACGTTGTGGGTTTTCTTTGGCAAATAACCCTTCTCAAGCGCTGCCTGGTTGTTGGAGCACTTGCCCCCTACTCAGTGTTACTGTCAGAGCCTTGCAGATAACCCAGGCTTGCGTACGAGATCAGTGACACTCATGAAAGTTTAATGCAAATCAATCCCTGTCATGCTGCAAGAAATTATTAGCAAATTAGAATGCATCCTGATGACTTCATGGTAGATACCTGACACTCTCTGAGAGATCCCTAGCGGATGGAGGACCATGAATCCAGAGAGAGCTGGAGCCACCCTCCACACTTTGCTCCTGCAATTTCACTCTAATTTTAGTGGAACAAATTAGCTGTGCTAAATTAATAATAATATTTGGCACTTCTTTATCATCTTCCAGCTGAGGACCACAGCGTGCTTCTCAGCAGGGAATTAAGCTTTGCAATCCTCCTGAAGAGTAGCTGCCAACTTTATTATGCAAAGCTAGCAAAAACGTTTAATTGATTTGACCAAGATTTATTGGGGAGCTTGGGGCAGAACTGTAGAGCAAACACAAATGCACCACTTCCACCAGCCCAGGCCTTAATCACAGCCAGAATGACTTTTGTGTGATTTTAAGATACATACAGATGCCATTAATCAAGCATGATGAGAAGAGAGGGAGCCCTTTCGCCCTCTGGATGAGACTGAGGTCTGCGCTGTTGCTCAGCATGAAGGCAAGTGCAAGGGATGACAAATGTGCTGATGTGTGGGCTCAGTGCAGGAGAAGCTGGAGGAGGTATGTTGCTGTCCTTGCAGGATCCTGGGGAACATGACACAGTGGGGTGGCTTTGGGGCAGGAGGGAACAGCCTGGGTGCGTCTGCTTGTCGCTCTGAGCCCTTGTGAATCCAGCCCTCAGTGATCTCTCCCAGTGGGCTCATGCTCTCCATTTTCTGATGGAGATCACGTTTGCTCCTGTAGTAAGGGGCAAGAAGAACTTGAGCTTGATTTCTTTTTATTGCTGGCTTTATCATGCCATAAAGCACCTCCAGGCTGCTCAGGACTTTACCCTTATGCACGATCAAAAGGAGACTGGTCAGCACCCTTTGAGGTTTTCCTGGGCTAAAATCCAACTTGTAATCCCTTCCTATTCATCTTTCTGAAATCTTTTCTTCCTTAAATTTGATACTTTTTGCTGACCAGGACTCTTCTTAAACACACTTGTTTTAAAGAAAATGACAGATCATTGATTCACTCTGTGAGCTATCTATCTAGCTGTTATCTATTAACACAAACATTTTACATTGTGTAAGAGTTCCTGATTCGAGAGTTAGTACAGCAGAACTGTCCAAATCAATCTCTGCTGGTTATTATGATCTTTTATCCAGTTTCTGGAATTAGGTAATTTGTATTGGGATTAATAAACTCCACCCTTAATTGTGATACTTCTGATTATTATTTTCAAGGCACTTTATTGGCTCAGCAAATAACCAGTCACTAGCTAGGGTGATGAGTATATATATAGAGAGATTGTTATTCATAGTGGCTAGGTATACGTAGCCCAGCTATATACTTGGTCTTATTGTGGTCACATAGCTATGTCAGGACTTAGAGCTGGATTTCATGAGCATCCATTCAGGATTCTAGGTCACAAAATCACTTTTCCTGTCAGTGTTTTCCCTCAAAGGCTGCTCAACAGGTGAAATGTGTCCACATTAACACAGGAGGCCTCAGCCAGAAGGGGTGAAGGGGTGCGTGGTGGAGGGCTCTCTGTAACACGTTTGCCTCTGCTCTCTTCTCTCCTTCAAATGAGATCTTCAAAAAGAACTGGTTTTGTTCAAATTTCAGGGGTTCTTTAGGAAATACGATTTATTTATTTATTTTTTAATCACCAAAGCTTCAAAAGCTCAATGGATCAATGCTAGCAGACATTTTTCATGGGAGAAAGCCCTTTCCTGCTTGCCTTCAGAAAATGCCACCTCAATGTCCCATGCCTGCAACCCCTAAACGCAACTGCATTCTAAAAGCCATTTGCTGTTCCCCCTCCTTGGTGTCAGCCCCCAGACTTCACCCATGAAGACCATCTGAGAGCCGTTTTCATACCCTAGAGAATTAGGGCATACAAAGAGGATCGAAAGAATCGGTGAAGGTCTTCCTGTGGAGGCAGCCCTAACAGAATTATATATCTGATTAGTGTTGCTATTGGCTAGCGGCCTTCATGAGAGGGGGAAAAAATGAACTCTAGTGAGGAAAGAGAAAACTCAGACAAAAGAAGTTTATATTTTCAAGATCATATTCTCATCTGCTTCAGCTGTACTCTCCACAACAGTTTTTGCCAATCAGATATATTGCTTAGGCAACACTAAGGTATTAGTTCCCCTTGCGTTTCAGACAGTCATGAGGACAGGGCATTGGTGACAGAGGTGGAAACGTGATGTGCAGCTGCTGACGTCCTACCTCATGTCTAATCCGCGAGCCTGTGGCTGCCAGCTTGATAAGCAGCACGTGGATGTGTAGACTGTCCCATTCAGGCTCTGAGTGCAGAGACCAAAATGAGAAAAGGGCTCTTGCTTGGGGGCAGCCTTGGCTCTGCTGCTGAAAGCAAGAGCCTGGCTGAATGCGTCAGAGCCATGGTTTCACCCTCAGTTTGTACTAGAGCAACCTTCCTGCTTTGACTTGGCTTACTAGGGCTGGTGCTGGGACACAAATGCAATGCTGACTGGGCTCTGAGGCTAAGCAGAGGCCTCAGCTGAGGGCATCACCAGCCTCCTCCCAGAGAGGCAGCTCACATGGAGGGGCAATCAGTTGATGGCTACAGTTTGAGGTAGTTGGGAGGCAGCTTGGGTGAGAACCCCTCCAGGACTGAGCAAGGAATGAAAGGCAATGGAGGAGGAGTGGGCAGATGTAAGTGATGAACCCTGGAGTAGATACTGGGTTGAGGGAGGCTATGACTTGTTTGGTTGAACCTGCTCGGTTTTTGTTCTTGTGTTGTTTGTTTGTTTGTCTCATGTGGGAAGAGGAAACAGGGTCTCTGGAGGTGCGGGGAAAGGGTTGAGGCCGGTGGGTGCAAAGTTTTTGCCAGTGATGGAGCCCACACAGCGATGAGCTGCAAGGAAGCTGAGGTGCTCCCTACTTGAGACGTCTGAGCCCAGGATCCTCTCAGCTTTTGATCTCCTTCGGGGGAAGGTAAGGCCTGTCCTTGGTTCTGTCAGACGGCAGGGCCTGGGGTGATGGCACCTTGTGTGGCTCACGTGTTTGTGCCCCTTTCTGGGCCCTTGCTCCTTTTCCTTCTTCTCACACACTAGAACAGGGTTTTCCTTCTGCTCCAGTGTCGAGCTGTAAAAACAAACCTCTTGTCAGACCTTCGTTTTCCTCTTTGCTGAATAAAGTAGGGTGTGCTCTGAACCATAAAGGCAAACTTTTGGGCTGTTGGGCAGCGGGGAAGGTGAGGAGGAGCAAACAGTTTGGCCTCTGAGCTAGAGCATTTCCTAGTATGGGGCACAGTCCAGATTTTTCCACATGTGGGCCTGAGCCCAGACATCACCCTGACAACATGCAGGAACATAAATACAAACAAAAATAACTTCCAGATGAGGGATGTATGCAATATTTTGTTTTACTGGCATTTATACTTGCTTATTTGGCTGAAGAAGACAATCAGCCCTGTTTATTGCAACAGGGCACCGGGAGGATGCTAAGAACAGCAAAAGAGCCTCCTCAGCTGGGTCTTCATCCCGAGGAGGCAGGAAACTCATGGCAGCCACCTCAGGGAGGCCCTGTGCCATGGTCAGAGGGAGGCAGGAGGCAGAAACTGTCTTGTTAGAGGGAAACCTTTTGGGAGACCCCACATGACCTCTAAAGGTTTAAGAGCTCTTGCTGTCCCATCTCCTGAGCTTCCTCATGTTTCCTTCTGCTTCTCTAGATGCTCTCCTTGTGTCCTCATTCATCCTTCATGCTCAGGTAGGACTGCACCCTCCAGAAGTGAGAGTAGCCCCCTAAGGAGAAAAAAATCATGTTTTATCTTCTTTAACATTATTACTGGAGATCAAGGTGATTTGGGCTGGAAGAACCTCTGCACAGCCAGATGCCAGTGGGAGCAGGGGTGGTTTGAACATGGGTGCATTTCTTCATGGGGGGAAAAAGGGAGCTGTAGCTCCTCATCTTCCTGTAGTACCGTTGGCTCATCCCTTCCTGCATCATGTACCTCAGTCAAGGGCTACATAGTCCATTTCCAACATCTCCTGTAGAGGTTTGGTCTGTGTACAGAGTATGTCAATTCCTTTTCTATCAGAAGATAAAAAAGTGACTTATGGTGTGTGTGTGTGTATATATATATATATATTTTTTTTTTTCCCATAGGCTGTACAAAAATATGCTGCTCTATGCAATGCTACCAGGATACTTAGGCATAATTCTGTGCTGCAACCCTCCGAGGGGTCACAGTCTAGCCAGCCATTGAATTCCCCTCTGATTTACCTGCAGCAATTTAGGGCAACAACGCTGAGGATAGGAGTTTAAAACAGTTGAAAGGAAAAGGCTGACTGGTGCTAGTTGCTCTAAATATCCTCTTTTACTTTCTGGAAAAATCAGCCTGTGGATATAGCCTGAGTATATTACAATAGCTGATCCCTCATGTTGCTGTTTCATGAGTTTGTCTGTCTAGCAGGACTAAAAATAACTAATAAATCACTCAAATCAGGCAGTGAGCTAATAGATTTGCCCACCTGTTTATTAATAAACACACTCATATGAACCTATATTTCTATATTAGACCATGGCTCTGTGTCTCTTGTGGGTATAAAAACACCTGGCAAAGAGTGAGTGCGGTAAGGCAAGTACAAAGTTTCCACAGCAAACGAATTTGTGTTTGCTGAGCAAGTGTTGCCTTAGGAAGGCAGGCGAGGCGAGCAGCTCCTGCTCATTGGCAGAGCTTCTGGTGGCCGAGCTCAGAAGGAGCTGACTTTGACAGCTACAGGTCTTTGGATCACGGTTAGATGGTAGAGATGAAAGACGGTTCCTGCAGAAATCCTTCCCAGCCGCTCTCTCAGGGCAGACCATGCGTTCTTCCACATGCTTCCTCCTTGGAGCTTGGCTTCAGCAACGAGCCAGCAGGCAGCGCAAAGTTGAGCCTTGGTGTTTTGTTTTGCTGGGGTTGATTGCATCCTCGGGGCTGCTCAGCGCACTCTGTTCCTCACCCTTGCGGAAATCTCTCTGCCCTGTGCTCGCTCTGCTGATTTGCAGCGGAGCCTTTCCCCGCATCAGCACAGAGGGCAGAGGTGTTTGGCAGTGAACCTTTCCTGGGTGGATTCGTGGTCACTGACTGGCAAAGCTGTACAGGGTAAAGGACAAAGATGTCAAGGGATAAAGGACAAAGGAGGCATGAGAGGAAGCTGGGGGAAAAGCGTGTTTAGGGTGTGTGAGGGCCAGGTGTACAGACCCTGGGAAGGTCAGGAATGACTGGTTGTGTTGCTCACATGCTGTGAGATGGAGATACACAAGGATGTCCGTCCTGATGACTCCTTTTCTTTTGCCTTCTCATTCCTGTGAAAATGAGATGTCAGGTCCACGCTAAAGTGTGCTCTGAGCTCATGACGCCTAGTCACACCTAGGCCTGACTCCTCTGACATTTATAACACTTCGGGTCCTGCCGTCCCCTTGCTCCATCAGTCATGACCATAAAGATTCTTTTTATGAAACTGCTGAGCATCACAATCATGTTTCACAGTCTTATTTAACATGGTGAATTTGCAGAGCACTAATAAGCAAAATCTGAGTGTTTGAGCTACCGTTGTGGTCTTTTCTCTGGGCTTGGTATTTGAGGGAAGGAGGACCAGAAGGCTGTGATTCAGTCACGTGTCTGGCTGACAGCTGGAGTGACCTGCATTTTCTGCCTGGGATCCGCTATATTTAGTCAGAATCACAAGATGCAGAGAACCGCCATTCCTTCCTTGCACTGAAACTCTTGAATAGTCTGAATAAATAGCATCCAAACGTTTTATGTCAGCAGCTACTATCTGTAATTGGATCTCTCAAAGAGAAGCTTTGGAAGAGAGCAGGCAGAGGATTTTTTTTGGGGTGGATAGAACCCTTTTGAGCCAGGATTGAAAGTAGGAAGTAGAGAGGTGTTCTCATATTCCTTTTGGGTAGGAACTAGTTTGGACAAATTGTAGCTACACCAAACTGTTGAAAATAATGGTTTCCTGAAATCCTTTGACATCTCTGTATTGAAGGAGATCTGCTGTTTTTAGGAAGTAACCAAACTAGGTATCTCAGATGCAACCTTCCTGAATGTCCTCTGTACTGGTGGGCAAGCATAAAATTACCCCATCTACTAGGCCTGTCTTGGCTGTTCCCAGATGTTATTTCATTAACAAAAAATAGCAGTGAATATTGAAAGCTGTGGAAAGTATAGACTGCCAGACATTTGAAACAGCAGCGAGGAAGGCTAGACATGTTTAAGCAATAGCAGGGGACGGGTCACCTAATTTTGCTGCAACAGTCTTATTTCCATCTGGTTCTGTCTGCTGGGCCCAAGGCAAAGTATAATTAACCTGTGGGATTCTTAGCCAAAGCACAAAATCTGATGAGGCTACAAATGGATCACACTTATTCTCTTTTATTCTTAAAATAAAATAATGAGTAATGCCATTAGTTTGTGGAAACTGTTAAAAGCAACATGCTTAGTTAGATGAGTGCACATTAGGTGATTGCCAGACATAAAAGACGAGGGAAATATCTCTCTGCATAAGTATGTTGTTGCATGATTTCTGGCAGGAGGGCTTTGGCAGATCTTAGAGCCTGCACCACTGAGCAGCTGGACAGTTTTTGGGGCATGTATGAACATTTCAGTGGTCTGGTGGTTCTACAGCTGTTTCTGAAGGAGCTTCATGAGGCAGCTGCTAACACAAAGTGAGCTGCATGCTTTTAAACAAATAAGGGGATTTAGGTTAAATATTAACTTTTGGTCATTTCAACTCTGATAGCTTTGGCCTTCAGGTTGATCATTTAATGAGCTCCTTCCCGTTGCTACAGCAACTGCAGCCCTGGAAGACCTTGATGTTCAAGTCAGCAAAAAAATAAAATGAAGTTAGTTCTGAAATTTGTTTAGGCTTCTATTGATAAAAGTGTCTGTGCTCGGAGTCAATTGTTCAGACAAACAAGGCTTGGAAATGTACCATAGAGTTTAATGCAATCCTTGCGAAACCCTATCCTAATCCATTGGCTCTTGCGCATTTTAAAA